>LR550726.1:0-301644 GCA_900536415.3 Caenorhabditis sp. 38 MB-2015 | reverse complement strand
TTGGGTTCCAGGCAACACCGGCCTTTCGAAAGGGCTTTCTTGAGTCCTTCTCTTCTTTTTTGACGGTTGCGAGGAATTCCGCATAGTCTGGGGAGACCTCTTTCAACTTATCAGCCTTCTCCTTGTTTTCCAGATATTGAAACACTTGCGGGTAGATGTCGGCGATCTTCAGCAGTTCGTTTCTCTTTTTCAACAAAGCCAACGCTTCGGCCACAGAGTCGTCTTCTTTGGATTCCAATTTCCGGATTAGATCGCTGTTGAAGGCGAACTGGCGCTCAAAACCTTCTCTTCTCCACTCCTTCACCGGGTTTTCGGCTTGTTTCTTCTCCGATTCCTTGATTACCAGTCGTGCAAATGCGTCAATCTGCTCTTGCGTCGGATCGTCACCCATCTGGAAATGGATCAATAACACTAAAATCGACTGTATGTCTAGAGAGACCAAAACGGGAATAATCACACAAAAATTGCTACCGAAACGACTTGCTACTTCCAAATTTTCTGTTAAAACCTATTAAAACAATTTCAAAAGTCAACAAATTCTCGAATAAAGAAAAGGGGCGGAGAAAGACGCCCTTCCCCGGACTGGTTGGAGTACTGTAACACTCAGTGGGCTGTGTTTGTTCGCTGCGAGGTGCTTCCCTCCTCCTGTTTGATGTTGCTTTTCTTTTTGAAAAAAAAACACTTGAAATGGATGAAATTCAAAATGTTGCGTTCAATTTTTTCGATTTGGATGATATAATTGCAAAATCTGAATCGGCATCTTGTACATTTGACAGTGATACATTCGGAGAAGGTAAATTTTCGTCTTATGAAAATTTTCAGGAAACGTTTTCAGATTTTTACGAAGAAATACTTGGAATCGGACGGCCTAAAGTGAATTCAGGTGGATGTTCAGCAGATGCTCCCTATTGGCTCATTGATTCGGTGAAAACAAATTGCAGGGTTAGTTTTTTTTTAGAAAGGATTATCCCGGGGATATAGTTTTGTCAATAAGAGCTGTATATTCTGCGAAAAAACCAAAAATAGAAAAAACTAATGGAAATCAACTACTTACGAAAAAGAGTTTAAAAAACCCGGTCGAATCAAAATTACAAAAATTATGCACAAAATATTGGGATTCACATACCCGCAACTTGAATCACTAAGACAGAAAACAAATCATTCTCGAAGAATCCTAAAGTTTTGAAAGACGCGATGTTTTTATCCATTGTCATGGTTGATATATTGATCTTTTGTTTTCAAAATTAAAATCTATATGCAAAATTCTCATGTTGTTCTGTTAGAGTGTGTAAATTTCAGGTGTTTGAAATTGAAAAATGTGAGATAAAGGACGAAAAATTTCTTATAAAGTTTTCATAACAAACAATGCATATTTGAAGATTTTCCCTCAATAGCTCAATGAAGCGTGTCGCTGTTAAGCTGAAAGTAACAATGTCTACGACTTTTCGTGAATAAGAATTTAAACTTCAAACCTAATAATGAAAACTTTTGTGTTGAATTTTCAAAAAGTAACAAAAACTGAAGTTTGTGAAAATTACGTTAGTTTCGAAATATTTTCATTAAAAAATGTTTTTTTTTTATGCTTCCTTATATATAACTGTTGAACGTTTTCTTGATAGGCTTTGGTTATATTATTGTGGTACAAAAATGTTGCTCCCTTTAATATGCGCAACAACTCTAGCTTAAAAATACAAAGATTTGTAAAATATGTTTTTCTATCTCTCTGAATGTTTGTAAATTCTCTGTAATACTTATCTGTATGATCGATATGAAAATCATAATATTTATTTGTTAGCAGGAATGGTGCGTTAGGCGTTAGTTTCACAGATGTTAAATACCATTATAACAATAAAAATGTGTTTGAAAATTAGATTTCAAAAAAATAAGCCTATGTGAGATTTTCTAGTCGCAGTTCGCATCCTCTAAATTTTCAGTTCTCACAAACTCCATATAATTATAAAAATACACATATTCCAGATCAACGTTTCGCAAACATACGGCCCAACTATGCAAAGTGTATTGACTGCCGATGCTAAAAATATCAATCTGGCACGACAAGAACAGAACTTTTACGCGATTGGCATGGAATTGTGCCAACTGATGAAAGAGGAAGATCCAGACGGCGCCTACAAACTCTCGAAATGTTTGCTTTCTACACTCACGCAACGATTAGGAGGTATTTGTTTAGCATGTTCATTTATTGATTGAATATTCAATTTTTTTCAGGAATCATCGCAATCGCACTACATGGACAAAATAAGGCTGAAAAGCTGGCAAATTTAGAACTTGTAGTTTTTGAAGAGGGAAAGAAGTATAAAAATGATATCGATAATTGGCTACGTGAAACTTCTAACATACAGACTAACAAACGGAAACGATGATTTCCTTCACTCACAAATGAATCCATTTTTCTCATTGTCTGTTTTACCATATCTCGTGTATTTGTTGTCTTTCGCATAATTGTGAAAACCGAAGAAAAAAATAAGCAAGCAAACACGCCCTAACGCATACGTTCAAATCGCCGCCTCTTTCGAGTTAGATACGCATGTTGTCGGCGCGTTTTGGGCGAGGGACGAAAAGTTCTCGAGCGGTTATGGATTTCTTTTCTTTTTTTTGCGCCTGAGGTGTTTTTGTTTGTCTCTATCGGTTGTTGTACTGGTTTGAAAGAAAAGAGTAATATCTTCGATTCGTTAAGTGATAGACTTTAGAGATTGCTTTCTGATTTTTCATTTATTGATTTTTTGATTAAGATTTTTTAGCCGCATTTGGTCTGTCGAATGGCTCGGAATGAGTCAACACAACAGCCAGGAAGCTCTGGGAGCAACGATATCTCGGTCGATCAGAACGGGTCAGCGAAACCGTCGAAAATTACAGTTAAAGGTGAGTTTTAGTGTGTTTCGCAATATTTATTGAAACGTCATCATTTTTAGTAATCTCTGCATCTCTAAGCAAAGCAGCTGATTGTTATGTGGAAGTGAGCAGTGATTCACCGACGGTGACTACGAAGAAAACGGCAGTTAAAAAGAAGACAGCCTCTCCAGAATGGAAGGAAAATATCAATGTCACAGCCGTTGACTCATCAACTTTAACTTTCCGAGTGCTTCAAAAAGTCAAACTTTTCGAAGATTCTCTCATTGGAATGACAAAATTAAAATTGTCAACACTTGAAAGAACTGAAAATGGAGAACGTAAGATTTTTCCCTGGCATAAAATGTTATATTCATTTTAATTTTAGTGAAAGTTCCGGAAATGAATCTACAGCTCACGGCAAAAGATTACACCAAGACCGATACACTGTCTATAGCATTGGCAGGATTCATCGACAAAAAACGGCGGAGTGCAGGTATTTTGTTTTTTTTATTTATTGATTATCGATTTTTCCTTAACCAGTTTTGTGTAATCACATGACGCATGAATGTATGATTGGTAATGTTTGTTTTTTCAGGATCGAGGGGTGAATCGAGTGTGTCAGAGGCTTCAACATCAAATGGTGTCTCTTCGTCGGGATCTAGAAGACCCAATTCCGGTAAAAGAGATACCATTGCTCCACAACAAAATCAGGCTGCACAACCAGTTGCGGATGAGCAGCTACCCGATGGTTGGGAGATGAGATTTGATCAATATGGTAGAAAATACTATGTCGATCATACGACCAAAAGTACTACTTGGGAGAAGCCGTCAACGCAACCACTTCCAGCAGGATGGGAAATGAGACGAGATCCACGTGGTAGAGTGTATTATGTTGATCATAATACTCGCACTACAACATGGCAACGACCAACTGCTGATATGCTGGAAGCACACGAACAATGGCAATCAGGAAGAGATCAGGCTATGATGCAGTGGGAACAACGATTCTTGTTACAACAAAACAATTTCTCTGCTGATGATCCATTAGGGCCACTTCCGGACGGATGGGAAAAACGACAAGATCCCAATACTGGCCGGATGTACTTTGTCAATCATGTGAATAGAACTACTCAGTGGGAAGATCCAAGGACGCAAGGGTAAGATCACTATCATAAGTACCAGTCAATTTGTTGTTGTTTTTCAGAGGATCGGACCAGCCTCTTCCGGATGGTTGGGAAATGCGTTTCACCGAACAAGGTGTTCCATTCTTTATTGATCACCAATCCAAGAGCACAACATATAATGATCCTCGTACTGGAAAGCCTGTTGGACCGTTGGGTGTTGCTGGTGTTCAAATGGCCATCGAAAAAAGTTTTCGTTGGAAAATCGCGCAATTCCGTTATTTATGTCTTTCAAATAGTGTTCCAAATCATGTCAAAATTACGGTTTCAAGAGGAAATGTTTTCGAAGATTCATTCCAAGAAATTATGAGAAAGAATGCGGTGGATTTACGACGAAGATTGTATATCCAATTCAAGGGTGAAGAAGGATTGGATTACGGCGGTGTTGCGAGGTTTGTGTTATTTGTTTATGATGAATAATTTATTCATTTTTCTCAGAGAATGGTTCTTCTTGTTATCGCACGAAGTTCTGAATCCAATGTATTGTCTCTTCATGTATGCGGGTAATAACAACTACAGTCTTCAAATAAATCCAGCTTCCTTTGTCAATCCAGACCATCTCAAATACTTTGAGTATATTGGTCGCTTCATTGCAATGGTGAGTAATTTGCGATTTTTTTCTCGTAGTTATATTTAATTTTATCTGTTTCAGGCACTTTTCCATGGAAAATTCATATACAGCGGGTTCACAATGCCATTTTACAAAAAAATGCTCAATAAAAAGATCGCCTTGAAAGATATTGAACAAGTTGACTCCGAAATATACAACTCATTGATGTGGATTAAAGAGAATGATATCGACGAATGTGAAATGGAACTCTACTTTGTTGCTGATTATGAGCTTCTGGGTGAAGTGAAATCGCATGAACTCAAAGAAGGTGGTACAAACATTGCGGTCACAGAAGCTAACAAGGTAACATTAGTAGAATTGAATTTAGAAATAAAAACAATGATTTTGCAGCTCGAATATATCGAACTTTTGGTGGAGTGGCGATTCAATCGTGGCGTTGAACAACAGACTAAAGCTTTCTTCACTGGCTTTAATTCAGTGTTTCCACTGGAGTGGATGCAATATTTCGATGAAAGAGAGCTCGAACTCCTTCTTTGTGGTATGCAAGATGTTGATGTCGATGATTGGCAGAGAAACACAGTTTATCGTCATTACGCACCACAGAGTAAGCAAGTGGCTTGGTTTTGGCAATGGGTGCGAAGTTTGGATCAAGAAAAACGGGCTAGATTGTTGCAATTTGTCACGGGAACTTGTCGTGTGCCTGTTGGAGGCTTTGCCGAACTTATGGGTTCCACTGGTCCTCAATTGTTCTGCATCGAACGAGTTGGTAAAGAAAACTGGCTTCCTCGATCTCACACCTGTTTCAATCGGCTTGATTTACCGCCATATCGTAGTTATGAACAGTTGGCTGAGAAGCTCAACATGGCCATTGAAATGACTGAAGGTTTTGGTAATGAGTAGAAATTGTATTAATTGTATTTTCCGAGGTTTGTGATAATTCGTGTTGTGTGATACTGATTAGGCTGTCTGGGTATGTAATTATTTTGCCCTTTTTGATTCTCGGCTTTTCCCGTGTAGAAAAGAAAGTAGGTCGTGATTTTAAAGCCTTGTTGTGATGTATAGATAATTGCCTTCTGATTACGATTTTTCTCACACGCTGGTCGTGTTGTGCTGAATTAATCCGCATCAAATTATATTTTTGTGTATAATCTAATCTTCTTCTAGTTCCCTTATTTTTTTCGGTTGTAATAAAGTTCTATTATATTTTAATTTTTGAATATTGTTTTTTTTTTCAAATAATTGCGTTTCACATCGCAACGCAACAAAACAAAACACGGTACCAAGAGAAAGAATTCGTTGCCACGCTTTCCTGCCCCAAATTGCGTCAATTGTCTGAACCCCTCTCACTTTTCGTATTCGGCTCGAGCTAGCGCTCTGTATGTCCTCGAATTGCACACTTCGAAATTTGTTTTACAAAAATTCGGTGAAGTAGTGTGTTCTCTGAGATATATTTAAACGTATGGTTTGAATCTTGTATTGAAAAATCACAAGATTTTTGTTAAACGTCAGAAAGGAAATGTTTAAAATCGTGAGTTTGTTATTATTGAAATATAGAATCATATGCATAAAAATTATAAAGTTTTGGGTTTCGGATAAATATTTATTTATTTAAATAAATGTTTTTAAAAATCCTCTCTTTCTGTGTGCAATTTTACGTAAATAGAGGTGTTTGCGCCAGTTTGAAAAAAAAACTTGAAATGGATGAAACTCCAAATATTGCGTTCAATTTTTTCGACTTGGATGATATAATTGCAAAATCTGAATCGGCATCTTGTAAATTTGACATTCGGAGAAGAAGAATTCGCGTCCGGAGAAAGTAAAAAATTCGGAGAAGGTAAATTCGTGTCTCACGGAAATTTTTGAAAAAGTTTTTAGATTATTACGACGAAATACTTGAAATCGGATGACCCAAAGTGAATTCAGGTGGATTTTCAGCAGATGCTCCCTATTGGCTCATTAATCCGGTCAAAACAAGTTGCAGGGTTCGTTTTTTGATGAAGTATTATAGCTTTCACAATAAAATCTGCATATTATGCGAAAATTATTTTAAAATATGAACAACGATATTTACTTATGAAAAAGTGAGGTTCAATCGAAACCGGCCAAATCGGAATTACAAAAATTATATTTACACGTACGCAAGTTCAATCCCGTAGAAATCGTATTTATAAGGTGATGATTTCTTTGCGCGAATTGAAAGCTTCATGTTTGCCGTTACAGTATGCCAATTTCAGTTTGTTTGATGAAAAAAATTGAGAATGTAGGGAAGAAAATATGTATTTTCATGCTTTAGATATAACAAACAATCCATGATTGTTTCAAAATATTTTCAAAAAAAAACTTTTGTATTGTTAATCCAACCAGGTCACCCAACGAGAAAACGTATATGTAGTTTGAGCCAACGAAATAGCAGGTCAAATTGAGAGAATTTGAAACTTTTCAGAATTTGATCTACTTTTCGTTGGATGACCTGGTTGGATCAACAATAATTTTTTTATAACTGTACGAAGTGTTCCTATAGGGTTATTCAGCTAAAAAAAATAATGTTTTAAAAACATTAAAAAAAAAAACAAAAAAAAGCTATTCAGCTAATGTCATTTTATGTCGTGAAATGTCGCGAAACCTCCTGTTTTGCGACAATGGAAACGCACAGAAACCGTAGTAAAAATTAAAGGTACATCTTTGAAACGAAAAGGTCTCGCAGCGATGAGACGATTTTCCTCATTTTCCATTGTCGCAAAATAGGAGGTTTCGCGACATTTCACGACATAAAATGACATTAGCTGAATAGCTTTTTTTTTTTTGTTTTTTTATGTTTTTTAAACATTATTTTTTTTAGCTGAATAACCCTACTAGTGGCCACAAACGTTTTCAACATCCCAACACTTTCAGCAACAATATTTTAGAAATTCAGAGCTTTGTGGGTTTTTTCTTACTCTCTGGATGTTCGTAAACCGTCCAATTGATTCGAAGGATCGATATTCAAAACGTTGCAGCTCTCAAAAACTATATATAATTATAAAAATACACATATTCCAGATCAACGTTTCGCAAACATACGGCCCAACCATGCAAAGTGTATTGACTGCCGATGCTAAAAATATCAATCTGGCACGACAGGAACAGAACTTTTACGCGATTGGCATGGAATTGTGCCAACTGATGAAAGAGGAAGATCCAGACGGCGCCTACAAACTCTCGAAATGTTTGCTTTCTACACTCACGCAACGATTAGGAGGTATTTGTTTAGCATGTTCATTTATTGATTGAATATTCAATTTTTTCAGGAATCATCGCAATCGCACTACATGGACAAAATAAGGCTGAAAAGCTGGCAAATTTAGAACTTGTAGTTTTTGAAGAGGCAAAGAAGTATAAAAATGATATCGATAATTGGCTACGTGAAACTTCTAACATACAGACTAACAAACGGAAACGATGATTTCCTTCACTCACAAATGAATCCATTTTTCTTATTGTCTGTTTTCCCATATCTCGTCTGTTTAATTTCTTCTTCAAGGCTCTAAAAAATTTTCGTTTTTAAAAACGAACAGAAAAATGGAACAAGCAAACATGCCCCATCGCCTACGTTTGAATCGCCGCCTCTTTCGAGTTAGATACGCATGTTGTCGGCGCATTTTGGGAGAGAGACGAAAAGTTCTCGAGCGGTTATAGATTTCTTTTCTTTTTTTTTGTGCCTGAGGTGATTTTATTTGTCTCTATCGGTTGTTGTACTGGTTTTTGTTAAAAGAGTAATTTCTTCGATTATTTGAGTGATCACGTTCTTTCCCGTCCTTACTTATTCATAATTTTTAGGGTACACGAAACAATGACAGGAAGCAGCGAAGTCCGCAACAAGGAAGAGCCAGTGAAGGAGGTTTGTTGAAAATGTAACAGTATGATAGTTGTGAGATTTTCGTTGCAGCCACAAGTTGACGCTTCGGATGACTCTGACAACGAAGGTGGAGAGCACGAATTGACCGAAGAGCAAAGACGTGTGGCTGAAGCCGCTGGACTCGGAGACCAAGTTGACAAGCAAGGAAAGCAAAGCCGCTCTGAGAAGAAGGTAGGAAAATTTTTTGTTGAAGTTAAATTCATTGTTGAATTTTTAGGCTCGCAAGCTTTTCTCCAAGCTCGGACTCAAACAAGTCACTGGAGTTTCCCGTGTCTGCATCCGCAAATCGAAGAACATTCTTTTCGTCATCAACAAACCAGACGTATTCAAGAGCCCAGGATCTGACACCTACATTGTTTTCGGAGAAGCCAAGATTGAGGATCTCAACCAACACGCTCAAATGTCGGCTATCGAGAGCATGAAACCACAACGTGAAGCCCCACAACTCGAGACTGTTGAAGAGGACGAGAACGAAGATGTAGAGGTAAATTTTTAGTGATTAATCCTTTGAAGGTCCAGTACCCAGTTAAAAACTTGATATTTTTCTTTTGATCATTCGATAGGGAATGTATTTTTTAAGCGCAAAGCCGAAAAGTTTCAGCGGGTTTCCTTGCAAACTTTTTTCCTTTTCCTTTTCGCTGAGATTCGATTCCCTCTTTTTTTTGTTTATGCTGGCCATTGAAACAGCAAAAATATATAAATGAAACATGAAAATATCGCAATGGTGAACTTGCTTGTAAAAGAGGTAAGCAGACAATAGAGGGAGAGGAAAAAATCGTTACTTTCTATTTTCGAATTAATTTCGCTCTTATAAGTCCCGTTCTCTAAGATATTATCATTCTCTAATTCGTCAAATGATAATTGTTCTTCAGTCTTATCGTAATCAAAACTATTTTTTTCGGTTTTGGGACGCGCAATGTTGGCATACTAAAGTAGAATTGAGAAGGTTTTAAGAGGCACCTTATTATTTTTCAAACGTCCGGCTGATGTGCCCTCATGTTGGAGGCGCCTCATAATAGAGTGACTACGATATATTGTGAGGTTGAAATTATTAGACCATTGGAAGAGAAACCAATATGGCCGAGAAAACCAGAATAGGACAGTACATTTTGAAAAAGAAAAAAGAACAACAGAAAAAATATGACACGTTTACAAACGTTTGTCAACGTGTCATCTTTGGCAGACGTGTCTTTAAAGGAAACAGCTGTATTGGGCCAGGCTTGAGTCTTGCAGCGATTAGATTACGGTTTTTAGTAGTCGCCCATCCAAAAAAAAACTCTAGGCCGCTCTCTAATTTTTTCGCCTTCACAATATCAAGATTTTAATAGGGTAAAGGACTTTTAAGTCTGCAGGCTGTTAGATCTAGACCATAGATTATATATTTTTCTGTAACACGAAAATAATTTTCAGGAAGATTCGACCGGAATCGAGGAGAAAGACATCGAACTTGTCATCTCTCAAGCCAACACCACCCGCAACAAGGCCATCCGAGCTCTCAAAGAATCCGACAACGACATCGTGAACGCCATTATGAGCCTCACCATGTAATTTCCCCATTCACCAACATTTATTTGATCTTGCAGATACTGTTTGTTTTTGACTTGTTAAAAATGTGTCTGTTGTTTTCCGGTTTTAAGTAAATTCTGCTTTTAATTGATTCTCACATTGATGAAACGTAGATGAACATGTTTGCTAGTCTGATTGACATTTTCTTCGCTTTAGTATGCACCAAAAAATGAGCCAACACTCGGACCACATAACCGGTCACTCCTCTGCGTCACTATTCAATGAATGTGAGAGCACATGTTTATATGGAAGAAAAAGGAGGAATAAGACAAGACAACCCAGCCTCATTTCCATCTGTTATACTTGGTGTTGTTATTTCGACTCTTGTTTCAGAAACGTCACTTTCTAATCAATTCATTATCGCTTCATTAGTTTTTAAGGTTGTCTTCTCATACTCAAGTTTCATTTCATTTATTTGATTCCCCTGAATACTTGAAAGAATGTAATTACATTTTTTGTTGATTGAAATCGAAAGTGGATCTGGTTGTGGTTGGCTGGCAGGTAGACATCACAAATTATTTTATTATATTAAAATATTGATTTTTCCTGAAACTTCCGTTTGGCATTTGGCATGGACGATGTCCTAATTGAGTTTCGAAAAAGTTGAACTTTTTGGCGAGCTTGTTACTCTAATTCGGATTTTTCTTTAAAAAAAAACTTTGCTTCAGAATTTTTTAAGGTATTGGCTTTGGATATCTCATGGAAAAATTAGTTGTAGCTTGATCAAGTTTCAATTGAAACTTCGAAAAATAAGAATTTAAAACTTGAAAACTTTTATTTTTTTTTCATTTGGTAGTAACATTATATTTTTGGATTTTTTTGGAAATTTTCGAAGTTTCATGAAAGTTACTGTAATATTCAAATTATATAGAAATAGATACATATCGGTTGGGCTGCAAGTAAACATTAAAAACTATTTGGAGCGTTCAACCATTTTTTTTTTGAAACATTGATTTAATTTTTTATTAACACTCGAAAAATAAAAATTAAATTGAAACGTAAAACTTTCATTCTTCTACACGAATAACCTGAAATTTGAATGTGCGAGAACTGTTGAAAAGACAAATTGAATTCCACTTGAAGCGTCAAACAGCTTCTAAACTAGTTTAAAACTCGTAGGATATTTTTGGAAAAACAACTGAATCAACATGTTACAGTACTCTAAATGAAAACCTGTGAACTGAAGTTAAAGTATGAGTAAAGCTCAAAATTTATTCGGTTCCATTCGAACAGTTTTGTATACTCTATTTTTTCATACAGAAAAAAAATACTTTCTAATGTTTCCAAAAATTTCCACAACTAGTTGAATCTTGTAAATATCCAAACCCACACAAATTTTTTTACACGAGAAACCACTAAATTATAATTAGAGCGCATTTTATCGATTGACTAATTGCTCATAAGAAGTTCAAATCTGTTACATTTCTCAGAACACGACCCTTTTTCGGTTCTCTTTTCAACATTACGTGTCCCTCAATATTTTCAATAACCATGCTAATTATACTTTGCTCTTCATCTGAAAAATGCGCTAATATTTATTATTTTATGCGTTTTTCTCTGTCATCAAAAAAAATCGTAAAATAAATATTATGTGTTTGAACAGATTTCCGATTTTTAGAGAAATATGTTTTGAGAATTTTTCTTTTGTTTTGTTTGCAGCATGCGATCGGGAGAAACGTTCGCGAAAATTAAAGAGAATCGGATTTTTTGTACTGTCATTTTTTTAACATGAGAATCACAACATTAACTTCTAACTTTTATCATTATAAAAACATGTTAAAGGAGTACATTTTTCAAATTTTGCTCAGTTGGCCATGTACGCTCTATCGGAACGGTTATTTTCTTTTCTCTCTTGCCGTTTTCAAGACACACTCCCAGTTATTCGTAAAGTTCGGTGTGTAGATTAAAAAAAGTTAACACCATAATTTTTGATTATTTCGAAGTCCGCCTTCAAGACACATAGAAAGATAGCATGCCGCACAACCCGCCAATTGTCGGCTGTTCGTTTAAAATACTTTTTTGACTTTTGGAAAAACAGCGAGTCTACAAGTTGACCTCCTTTATCAAGAAAACTGAAACGCAATCTGAAATTTGTTTAACCTCAAAATAACTCTACTGGCTCTCAATAGACGCATTCCAAAATGATAGTAATAAATTGAGACAACAAATAATGTTCTCAAATATTGGCAAATGAGTCATACACTAACTCTAGTAATGCTAACTCTTTTTTTTCACTTTTTCAAGTAGGGTGCTAATAATTGACCCTATGTCAACAAACTATTTAACTTTTGATTTTTCAAAAATGCGCTGAGTTCGTTTTTTTTTTCGAAAAGTTCGAAAGATTAAAATTTTCTTTGATTTTTCTGGAACATCTGATAAGCCCCGCCCATTGATTCTCACTTGGGGATGATTCATTATCTAATGCCTTTTTCTTCATTTCTAAATATATTTTCATTTTTTCCTGTCAAATGATACATTACACTATTCCGTGTTTTGTTCTTTTTCTTCCTCTGAAAAAAAAATGCAAAACTGCACTTCAAATTTCTTTTTGATCTTTTGGTCAATTGGTCCTCCTGCTTTTTTTAAATGCAAAGGAGAAGAAGAGATCGTGGAGAGGTCAGCGAAAAAATAGAAAATATAATTTTTTGTTGCATTGTTCTCTGAACTCTCTCCTTTTCTTCATTGTTCAGGACAGTGTGACAGCTGTTGGTGTCAACCTGTTCGGTTTAGCGATTTCAATTTGAAACATTTCTTCAGACTATCATTATTTTTCCTGGTTTTCATTGAGTTTGGGTCAAAACACCCCAAACCACCTATGAATGGTCTTATTTAAAACACCGTATACTATTTATTATCATATTTTTGTTCTCTGTCAATATCAAATGATTTTTAAAGGGTGGTCACATTTGGCCTTTTCGATATATCATAAATGTGTGACGTTTTTTACTGGAATTTGTGGAAAACAATAACCAGATGAGTCAGAATGTCAGAGATGAGAGTGTGCGAGACGCAGAAAAAATATTTCAGTCTGTTTACAATTAGATTGAGACGTTCTTTTATTTATAAGTGTTCATTTTACGTAATGAATCTCTTTTTGTACTGGAACATTTCATTCTACATAACCAAAACTTGGAAGGTGTTTATGATATATTTTCAAAATTCTTCAGGACCTTTCTAGGACTCGTATTTGCAGAGATAACTAACGTATATTAAGTTGGAACGTAACTTTCCAATAGTCTATTATTCATATAGTATTCGGTTCAATGCGCTTTGCTGTTATCAAATTGAAAATGCATATATGAGAAAGCTTTTCAAAAAATCGAGATTTGAAAAAGCAAAAGATTTGAGGTTTCATGTCGTCGAGTGCGACGCGGTCGCTTAATTTTACGCGACTGCGACGCATCCCATAGTACCGCGTCGCACTCGGCGACATGAAACCTTTACTGCTTCGCGCTCACGACTCTTAATTTTTATTCAATCTGGTCTCGGTTCTGAAAATATATGGTGATGGTAACCGAGACTAGACCTCAGACACTAGTATCCACAATTCATTCGATCCCATTATTTTTCTGTATTCTCAGTTTTATATCTTTTAGGAAAAACTTCTTCTGGGGTAATCAGACATGTATGAACCGATTCTGACATCGATAATCTAACGAAATTACACCATATGTCGGAAAAAACATGATTATCAATAGAGCACAATTAACCCATTGAACTTTGGCTGATAGTTCAATATTAAAGCGAAAAATTATCAGACCAAATTAATTATTATTTTATCACGTTCAGTAGATTTTTTCGTGTGTTGGTTTCGTTATCATTTGGTTGACAATAATTAAAGCTACAATAGCACCAAAGTCCACATAATTATTTAAACCAGGTTCAAGTCTTGGGAAAAAATGTTTTTCACATTTCTTCAACATTCACATTTTCAAACAATAATGTTTTTTCGTAATCAGAAAAAAATCAACGAACCCATACAATAACTTTTTGAGCATGATAAAGTACAACTGCGGACTGAACTCCGAGATCTGTGTTTTTTTTTTCGTTTTTTCCGAAAAAAACAGAAAAATTAGATTTTGAAAGAGGGTTCCATTCTCTTGCTATCAAAACCGCCTAGATCTCTCGAATCTAATTTCTATTGAACACCGCCAAGAAATTCTAATCGTCAAACTCTATTATAATATCTTAACTCTTCGTAGTCACCTTCCTTCTATTGATCTATTTCTCGTAGCCTCAAAATCTAAAAGATATCCTCTCTCTTTTAATTATCTACCGGGTCCCAAAAATGCTAGTTTCTTCCACTCTCATCTACCACTATGGAATAATATAGCAAAAATTCTATCTCGTTCTGCTCCCCCCTCTGATATCCTCTCATTTCTAAAATCTCTCCCTAAAAATTCTTTTTACTCCTAATTTCTAGTCATTTTTCTCTCTTTCTCTTTATCCACCTGTATATATATTCTGATTCTCTGATTTGATCTACCGCGCTCTTGCAGGCGCACTTGGTCATCTTATTTTTTTTCATCCTATTTTACTACCTCTATCCCCAATTTCACATGTAAATATTAATTTGATTTCCTTTTTGTTTTTTTTTGATGTAGTTCAATATGTATGAATAAATAAATAAATAAAGAGGGAATAACATGCAGAATATAGCAGACAACACAACCCGGGAGTCATCGGCTACTCGTTTCAACGACTTATCCAAGTTTAGAAGAAAAATTAAAGATCGATTGATAATGGTTATTTTTCTATTTTTTAAAGCTTTCCTGAATCGGGCTCGAAAATTGGATGAGAACAAAATTTAAAAAGCAACAAAAAATTTCTGAGAAGAGTCTGATTTTTGGGTCCGATGGGGGAAAATTTTTGAGTTGTCTGGTCCGTTTCAGGTTCTATTAAAAACACGAACAAAAAAAAACAGTTTGAAAATATAGAGAACACAAAATTGTTGGAATTAAAACGACCATTTGTCACTCTCTAGTACCGATTTTGCCAAAAACAGCTCCCTTTTTTTTCCAGTCTCAAGCTTTATTTCTTCTTTTTTTTAAACCGGCAATTCCGTGGCCTACCTTCTAACAATCAACGCTGAAAACATTTGCTTGTCATTTTTCATTTACAACCCCTCATAAATACATTTATCGCACTGTGCACAAAAAAAACAAAAGAAACATCACGCCGAAAAAAAAATAAACTAATCAATTTCGTTTTTTTTTCTCTCTTTTTTGTTGCCTCTTTTCGTTTTCTCTCCGCAACCGGTTTTTCCATACTCTCTAATCATTCCCTCACAAAACAAAACAAAAAATGATGATCATCGCCAAAAATACAAAATGTATCAGTTTTTCAACACAAATGTTGTTCAAGTGTTCCTTTGTTTATTTTTGCACTTTCTCGAAATCTCGGTCTCTCGATTTTGTTTTTTTGTTCTGTTTTTTGTTCGAAAATTGATTATCAGGTGATAAATAATATCAAATCATATCAGGTTCGCATCAGGCAAAAATTTACACTTTTTTTTTGGAATTGTAAACATTTCTTATCACGGTTCGTTTTATGTCTTGTCTTATTTTTGTAGCCGTGTTCCGGAGAATTCTGATTTAATTTTTGTAGTCTCTGTATATTTTCTGAGAATGAATGATCATTTTGATGCGTGGAAAAAATAATTGTTTTCTATGAATTTATATGATTCTGGGGGTTTGATTTCTCAGCTGACCACAGTCTGTGTGGTTTTCGAGTTTTTTTTTTGAAAAACAATCCAGTTCAAAATATCAGATTTCGGTTTCAGTTCAGTAGCACTTCAGAAAATCAGGACATGTGATCAATGCTTTTTTTTTTCTCATTTGCCTTTTTTCAAGGAGAACTCATTTTTATTGAACATGTCCAAGACAGGTCGTGTTCTAATTTCTGAGTGATTTCTGAATAATACCTTCTGATCCCAGTAAATCGGTTTTTAAACACACCAGACACTTTTTTCCCGATAAAAATATTTCATATGAAGCAAACAAACTCGTTTCTCTGATCTCGAATTTTTTTGATCTGGGAACAGTATTTTCCAATTGGTTAGTTGTCTTTAACCCAGCCGAAAACTTTAATAACTTTCCCGAGTCTTCATGATTTTTCACACAAAAGTGAATAATATTTACGTTATAGTAGATCAAAACTCTACGATTTGAATCTTTCTCATAAACAGGTAAACTCAGCACCCAATTATTGGCTACGAAGAATGAGAATATCTCGGAAACCACAAGAGTTGTCAAAAAGTGGTCAATTACGAAATTGTAGATCATGTCAAGATCTTCAATTTTGTAATTGACCGCTTTTTGATAACTCTTCTCGTTTCTGAGATATTCTGATTCTTCGCATTCGCATTGAGTGCGCTTTTGTTAAAGTATTTACGGTGTATTTTCTCTTCTTTTTTTCGGTGTTTTCGTTCTTTTGTTATAAATGAAAATGTGCTTTAAAGTAAGAAACACTTTCTTCATAATACCAGAATTCGAAAAAAGACCAATATAGGTCCTAACGCTCCAACCGCTGTTTTTGAATTGGACAATCTAACTCGGATCGTTTCCAATCACATTTCATTAAAAAAAAAAAACAATTTTCTGAATCTGCATGACTAATAGTCCAAAAGAAGATTTTTTAATGAAAAAAGCCATTTTTTAAATCTTTGTTTCTATTCATCAGGGTATATTTAAACGAAGTGAAGAGCTCTCATTTATTAGTTTGTCAGAAATCTGAAAAAATCTCATAACTCCATAATCTGCTAAAATCTCTTTCTATTCCTTCCCATATTCTTTTTTAAAAATGCAGGGAACTTTTGGCTCCGCCCATTTTCAACCGTACTCTTTTTTGGAAGGGCGTTGCTTATCAAATTTTCGTTGAAACAGTATTTTGTTGTGTAGTTTTTTCCGGCTGATTTCTTGACCTACCGTGTTTATAAGAGGAAAAAAAGTTCCTCTTTCCATAGAATAATTTTCTAGGACAACTAGAAATTTGAAGTGTATATGTCCTTTGAGAACAACAAAAACAATACCTCTTGTGAAATCGATATTTTATGCAAAAAACTCCACAAGACTTTAGTTTTCACACCATAATTCTTGTTTTTTTCTATCCTTCTCGAATTTTTCATAATTCGATTATCCCACCGTTCCTTTTATCTGCAGACTTCAAAATATGTTTTTTGTAGATGAATGAAGACGAATCATTGGTAATTCGTCCGACATCTATATCAGTGAGCACGACGACGAATCAACGGAAGAAAACCGCCGAACTTCTGATGCCTCTTCAAAAACTGTCACTTGGCTTCATTTTTCAGTCATGTGGTCTTCTGATTGGAAGAATGCCGATACCATTTATTCTGGTAACAGTGCTTATGCTCACTTCGTCAAGTTAGTTTTTTTTTAAAGAAAAAATTAAAAATCCTAGTTCAACAGTTTTCGTTTTTCAATACTAAAGATTTTTGATGAAGTATTGATGTTCAACGCTGAACAACATCCTGTTATCAAATTTAAAGGATGACTGCGAGAAAAATAATAGGTTATGTGTGCTCTATCGAAATATTTTTTCTTTTCTCTCTCATTTTTTTCACCACACACTCACAAATTGTCGTATTGTTTGATGTATGCAGATTTTCAAGTATAACGACGCACTTTTACAGACAACACTTTTAAATTATTCCGTAGCCCACCTTTAACCAAGCGCGGTTCTAATGCGATGTTAAGCTGAAAAAAACGTCCAAATTTCAACAAAAAAATTAATCGAATCGGTACCTGCACATCTTACTGCAAAACGCTGCAAATTTCAAATTTAATTTTTCTCATTTTGTGCACCTTATTTCTCTCTCAACATTTACAAATTTCATTTTTAAATCCAACGAAATTTTAAATTCACGAGTTTTTTTGCAATAAGATATGCAGGTACCGATTTTGAATGCGATTTTTTTTGTTGGGGTTTGGACTTTTTTTCAGTTTTTGACATCGCACAAATGCTTGAAATTCAGCTTCAAAGAAATTTGAAAAAGGAAATGAAAAATTAAACTCACGTATGATATTTTTCACATTTTTTTGTGTTTTGTTAGAATATTGAGAAAAACGTTGGAAATACTAGATTTCATTTTTTCAAATGTAAAAACGACCGTTCTAAAAATGCGCACGAGATCACGTTCAGGCCAATCTCAAATCCCCTTTTAATCTCCCTCATTATCCAACTCTTTTCAGCTGGTCTCATTGGGCTTAAACTACGCGACAACGTGCGTGATGGATATTGTCCGAAATATTCCCGCGCAAGACAAGAAAACGAAGCATATCGAAACTTTCTTGGATCAGAAGGTGATCCAGTTATGACAACAGTATTGATTGAATCAAAAGACAATGGATCGATGCATAGAACAGAGTATCTCGAGGAAACTGTTAGAGTATGTCCAGAGCTACACACATATTTCCAAAAAAAAAAGAAAAAGAAAATTATTTTCAGCAATGGAATTATATCTCATCTAACTTGACAGTCGCAACAGACCACGGAACTATCAAATTTGGCGACTTTTGTGGTCATTATTGTCAAGCTAACGATCCTGTGAAATACTTTACCGAAGCCTTGAAAACGAAGACGAATGATACAAAAGTTCAAGGATACTACTTGACATATCCGATTGCTTCCATTCTTGGATTTCAGGTGCATTTAGAGCGCAACTTTTTTGGAACAAAAGTCGATGAAAGTATACCAACAGATGTTGCAATATTAGAAATGTCAGATGCGAACAACACGGTTATAACAAATATCGAATATACCAAGATAATTGCATTGGCGATTCTGGCAGAAGTGAAGACATTAGAAGATTTTGAGAGACTTGGAAAATGGGAATTGGAAGTGTTTAGATATTGCCAAAATTATACATCAAATCCTGATAATATTCTAGAGATTCATGTGAGTTTAAAAAAGTTAAAAATCTTCATGATTCTGTTTCTAAAACGGTCCTATCTAAACATAGAGCTTTTATGAAGCCAAATTATGTTGTACAGATATCCAACATCCATTTAGAGAAAGAACTCCCTTTAAAAATAAAAGAAACCTGTTGATTTTATGTCGGTTTGTGAAAATTTGCGTCAAGTTATGTGTTTTGTGTGTAAACACGACGCCTGAACGAATTTGAAAAAATAATGTTTTTCATCTCGGAAAAAATACCCAGAGCTATGTATGAAAGTTGTATGTACTAATATCAAAATAGTTGATTTTTTGAGCCAAAACCATAATTTCTACAATCCCGAAAAAAAGTAATAGAGAAAAATGACCTCAAAATGAACCAGACTTTCTCAATAAAATTCTCCAGGTAATTGGTGCTGAAATCGTTGACACTGAAATGAACAAAGACGCTCAACGAATGACCCCATACTTCATCATCGGATTCTCTGCTATGCTTTTCTTTGTCATCATTACCGTATTCATGTCAGCCTATTATTATGGATTCGCCGGATTTCGCATGTTATTCATCGGTTTTTCATGTGCTCTCGTTCCAACTTTTGCCATAATCACAACTCTTGGCCTCAATAATTATCTCGGATTTCGAACGAACTCACCAATGTTAATCATGCCATTCCTAATCAATGGAATCGGAGTGAATGATGCATTTTTGACACTTCACGCATGGATGAGACAAGAACCAAAAATGAATCCATCTGTGAAATTGGCTAGAGTTCTACATGAAGTAGGACCCTCGATAACCACTACAACATTGACAAATGTGGTTGTATTTTTGATTGGATGGTTTACACCAACTGAGGAGATGTCGATCTTCTGCTTCGGATGTGCTCTAGCCTTGTTCTTTGCCTATTTATATACCATCACCTTCTTCTGCCCACTACTTGTGCTATTCTTGAACAAACATGCTCATGAACCTGTCAAGAATAGTAAATGTATTGAGAAGTTCCTTGATTTCTACTGCAAATTGATATGTCATAAGGCTATATTTGCACTTCTCATTCTTGGAAGTTTGGTGTATTGGTCGTTTGGAGTATTGGGAACTGTTAGTATTCAAGCCAAACTGGATACTGCAAAGATTCTCCCATTGGACACACCGATTAGAAAACCGAATCGAATGATTGAAGAATATGTGTGGAAAGAGTTCTATCCGGTCACAGTTCTTATCCAGAAACCATTCAATATTTCAAATCCAGCAGAGATGCAAGAATTCGAGAAACTTGTGGCCGACTTTGAAACCTCTCCAGAATGTCGAGGAAGTCTTTATACAATCTCATGGGTTCGCGATTATACTCATTATTTCTGGGATGCATCGTCTAGGGACTTTGAGTATGATGAGGATGCCAGTCAAACAGCGCTATCCAAACCAACAACTTTGGATTTCACGCATTTTAATGGTTTTATCAATCATCCGATTTATGCACACCATAAAGGTTCGATCAATATCGACCAGTCGAACAAGTGAGTTCTTATCATTTAATATTTTGTAGCTTGTTAACTATATTATTATTTTTCTTTTTTATCAATAACATACGATACATATAGTTAGCGGTTTGGAAAATATTTGAGGAGTTATCAAACAGACGAAAAAAAGTGGGACAAAGTTTAGTGGCAATAAAAAGAGGGAGATGGGTTAGAAAAATGATGAGATCATTTTCTGATTTTTTCTGAGAAATTTTAAAACAAAGATGATGGAGAGGGGATTTGTTGATATGAAGAGGTTTAAGTATATGATTATGCAAGTAAAAACTGTTTTTGTTCTTTGTTGAAGACACCTAGACAGTTGGAAATAATTTTTTTCTGTTATTCCAACATTTTTTATCTTCTCGGGGAAAAAAGGTCTGCTACAATTTTTAGCAAGCCTGCTACAATTTTGAGCAGGCCTGCGCTTTTTGAAGTCGCAGCAGCTGCGACATGCCTGCGCCAAAATGTAGCAGGCCTGCGTCACTCCTGTGACAAAATGAGCAGTGGACGCTATATGCCTGCGTCAAAAAAAATATTTTGAAATTTGTAGCAGGCACTCGAAAAGTGTAGCAGGCCTGATAAAAATGGTAGCAGGCCTGCGCCAAGAGTAAAAACTGCCGCAGCCGCTGCGACATCTATGCTGATTTTCCCCCGAGTTCTTCTCATGATTGCACAAGGAGGTTACTCTTTTTTTCTGAGGTCAAGGTTTTTTTTTTGGAAATATCATGATCATCCCATCATTCTAGTTTTTTGTTAGAAAAATCAGAGAAATTAGGAATATGAATCAATGATCAGGAGGTCCATTTTTATAACTGCATACTTTTATTCCAATTTTCAAAAAAAAATCAAACTTATCTTTGTTTCGAAAATTTTACAAAAACAACCTTAATGAATCTATCAAAACTATATATATATATATACCATATTTACTCTATTATAAGGGCACCTCCAGTTGAAGGGCGCCTCTAATATAACGGCACTCGGGACAGTTCTGATTTGAGCATTTTAAAAATAATTATTCATAATTAGTGTGTTGATTTCGTTACTAAAACCCATCAAAGTGGTAATTTGTTCAGAGCATCATAAAAAACGGAACAGGAACCTCTAGCAATATAGTTTTCCTAAAATGAGAATACTAGAAATAATAGGTTGAAAAATAGAAGGGCATGCACTTATATTGGAGAAAATACGGTATATTTTTTTTTGCAGAATCCCAGTGCGAAGTTTCTCCCTAACATTTGTCTTCCGCAACAGTACCTCTTGGGATGATCGAATCAATATCATGATCAAATGGAGATCTTTCGTCGACTCTCATCCACTTCTAAATGCCTCTGTTTGGAATGTCAACGCAATGTTCGTCGATCAAATGCTCTCCCTAAAACCACTTGCCAGCCAAAATGTGACAGTCACCCTCTTCTGTATGGCAATTGTTTGTCTTCTGTTTATCCAAAACCCAACATCAGTTATAACAGCAACTCTGGCGATTCTTTCAATATCTCTTGGTGTAACAGGATATCTATCATTCTGGCATCTCGATTTGGATCCTGTCTCACTTTGCGCGGTTTTAGTGTCAATTGGAATGGCGGTCGATTTTGTAGCTCATACAACTTATCATTATCAAATAGGATATTATGAAGATCGTCATGATAATCGAATTCCTTTAAATACTCCATATCTTCGTGTTAGATATACTTTAGTCAATATTGCTTGGCCAATGACACAAGCTGGTGTATCTACTGTCTTATGTATTCTTCCTCTAGTCCATCTTCAAAATTATCTCCCACTGGTATTTGTCAAAACTATCACTTTGGTTGTTATTTGGGGTCTTTTCCACGGTCTTGTTCTACTTCCAGCAATTCTAGCACAGGTATATTGTATATTGATCTTTTCTATTTTTTTTATTTCTCAAAAATAATAGGTCAAACTATTTCAGGTTCCTCTTACATGGTTTCGTTACAATTTGAATCATCTTTTGGGTATTTCATCAGCTTCTCCTTCTCCACCAAATTCGCCAACTGCTCAGGAAATGGCTCCGTTGAGCCACGATTCTAGTTCCTGAACAACATACACGTAACCAATCAATTGCCATTTTTATCGGGTTTTCGATTCACTGTTTTTGTCAGGTTTTTCTGTTCATTTTTGCATTTCCTCATGTATTTCGCCTTAAGTTTGTACCATAAATCTTTACATTTTTCAGTGAGGGGAAAAATTATTATAATAACACCAGTTTTATGAAAACGAATTAGCGACGGTTCAAGAAAATTTAAATCGTAAAATAAGGTGAACAGGTTCATCACCAGGGTATCTACACACTCCATAATTTTTCAATTCTCAAAAGCGGTATACAGGTTCATCAGAAGGGTTTCTACACACTCCATAATTTCTCAATTCTCAAAAGCGGTGTACAGGTTCTTCTTTCTCTTCTGCAACCTTTTCCAAATCTAGAAGAGCAATTAAAACTCTAATATGTTTCGTGTTCCAGCTTTTCAGGCTGGAGAATGGGTTTTTCTTTCGTTCTCTTCGAGGATGGAGTTCAGTTTTCTGAGCAATACAACTCGTTCCTTTCTGTTCTGTTCTTGTTTTTCTCGCATCTCAAAAACTTTCTTCTTGTTCTTAGTTACTGTTTTATCCTTTTTTAAAAATCAGACTTCAACACTTTCACATTTTCACGTAACTCGGCAATCTCATCTTGAAGGTCGGCGATTGTACAGTCTTTTCAAGTAATGTTTCCAAAAAACCATTGCTTAGCTCTCTCTAATTCTTTTTTCAATCGACCTTTCTCTTGTGATTCCAGGTCATTTCAATATTGCTCTTATGACACTTTTGCTCAAAAAATGGAAATATCTGACTTTGTTTTGAGCTATGCTTCTAGCCAAACTTGACATCTTCTTCACTCGCTTGTCTTTTTTTCTTCACTCGCTTTTCTTTCTTCACTCGCTTTTAATGTCTGCGATTTTCTATTTTATCATTTTTTGATAGTTTTGTTTTGCCCATGGATCAGAAGTCTCATTAATTTCGATTTCATCTCGAGTGAATCCTCTGGGATTGTAGTTGAAGAAAATTAGTCAATGGAAGTAGCTGTTTTGTGACCGTATATATAGCATAAAAATTTCATATGTCCACCAAGGCTTTATCTTCTTCACAACAATTTACCTGTCTACTTCGTATGATACTTGTTTGAAATTCTCCAACGACTTCAGAATCTCGGGGATGCATCGTTGAATATCTTCAGCGGTATCATCTCCTTTGAATAGTCCAAGAGGGATCAAATGATAGCAACTGTTAGGATTTTTGGTGCTGCCAATAACTCTTCTCAATTTTGTTATATCAGATCCTTTGTCTCCAAATCATCTCATGTTATCAGTGCAGTCGTCAAATTTCAATTCGTTGAATACCGCCATATTGCTCTCATTGAAACCATTCCATGTAAATCTTTCAACTGCCCAACTGCACTCCTTTCTCCACTTTCAGGAATGATGATTGTTTTTATATCGAGAATAACATCTTTGGCGAATAATTTTTCAAGCCGCTTAACGGAGTTTCGAGATGGGAAAACATCAAAGTTGAGCAAAGCCTTCAAATATCGTTTGAGTTTTGCCTGTTTTTGTTTCGATAATCCTAATTTGTGGAAAACGAAGAAGGCTTCTTCGAGAGAGAGTTTGGAGCCATCACAATCCTCTTGATTCGACAAGTCATTCATCAAATCGCGCAAAAATATTCCAGCTTCTTGTTCACCTCCTGACAGTTTTGTGACACGTTTCCACACAGATTCTCTTCTTCTCTTCTTGCTCCGCGCATTAACAACATCATGATATTCTTTTTTGAATATTTTATAGCCTGTTTAGAAATGTTGTTAATATACTTCTAAAATCTAAAAAAGTTTACCTTCTGACTCTAGTTCTGCAATTGCCGCCTCAAGTGTTTTGATTTTCGCATCTCTGGCATCCAACGTCTCTCCATGGTTTCCACATATTCGTTGTGATGTCTCGAATCTCTTTTTTTTCTTTTCAATGCCATTTTCTTTCTTTTTTTTTCTAACTTACTTTCAGCTTTTTGATGTTGCATACGCGATATGTCCAATCGATTCTCCAATAATGCCACGTAGGATAATGCTTCATCCTTCTCATCTTTCCAAGCCTTGCTCTTTTCATCCAACTCTTTTTTTCATTTCTTCAATCCTGTCTTCATATTCTCTTTCTGTATTCTTCAGCTGTTTTATGATCTTGTCTGATTGGGCAAGTTGTCCCTCCAAATCCAAATCGGCATTAGATTTAAGAATTTGCAATTTGCATCGTGATTCTTTTTCAATCAAAATTATTTTTTCAGCTTCATGAATGGCTCGACCGCTTCGAATGTTGTTCCTGGATATCGCCAAGTCGTGGGTCAAATATCGTTTGAGTTGAGCCTGTTTCTGTTTCGATAATCCTAATGATAGTTTTTTTTAAACATGTTTCCAGACTCATTCTTATCTAGCCAAAGGTTATTTTTCGATTTTAAAAAAGTGGTAAAATGTTTTTATGGTTATTTTTTTCTGTTTTTGAAAAAATATTATCTTCACTAACAATAAGCTTCACAATAAGTAGAAAATCGCTTCTTTTTTTCCTAATTTTGCAGTTTTCCACATTTTTTCCAACTTTCACTCGTAATTTACCTCTTAATTTGATTTATCAATCATGAAAAGCATATTCTGAACCGCAAAACCCACCTATATTCCCTGTTACAATTCAGAAAAATAATATTTTCATTTATATTTGACAATATGTCATACGATAACCATTATGTAAAGTATAATTTAATTGAAAGAGCATCTAGTGTCGCAAGTTTTTGGGCACAATTTAGTGACTTGATCACGATAACAAAGTTGTAGCACACCCCAAAGACGACAATAGTCACCATAATCAACGCATTTCAATGAAGGCTGAGTTGTTGGTTGCTGAAAAATAATTTGGAAGGTTGATTGGTGGAGATTAAGATACCTCTTCTTCAATATTATTTCCGAGATCAATTGTTATTGTTGTGGATTCCTCTTCAGTTGTAGTAGTAGTAGTAGTAGTAGTAGTAGGAATAGGAGTTGTAGTGGTGGTGGTAGTGGTAGAAGATTCAGTGGTAGTTGTAGCTTCTGTTGTGGTTGTAGTTGTGGTTGTGGTTGGAGCTTCTGTCGTCGCTTCCGTTGTTGTAGTGGCTGCTGTTGTTGTCGTTGTACTTGGCTCTTGAGTTGTTGTATCGATAATTGAATATCCTCGACGGACTGGTGGCATGGCTGAAAAACAAGTGTTGATGTGTTATTATACCTTCTATCGATTTGAATTTCTTACTTGATGCCAACTTGGATTTGATAACTGGCTCGACAAATTGCGCAATGAGTTCCTCAGCGACAACCTTAATTGACTCGAAAGTTTCGAGACCTGTTGGAATGATTTCTCTTTCTGGAAGAAGGAATCCATGTCCCAACATTGTGTTCTTTGGTCGGAGCTCGATTAGGTAAGAATATGGTACTTTGAGTTGTCCCTTCGCCCAATCATGTGAACCGCCAGATGCTTCATCTACAAGAAAACACGTGGACTCCCATTGAACTTAATGTTCATTGACTTACACATCAAATCAGCGCCGGTTCCAACTTGATATTTTGTCCCATACAATTCATACAACGCCTTAGTTGCTCGCAAAGCCAACGGTCTCAAACCAGTATGATAGTCTTGTGGATAACTCTGCTTTCGATGGCCGTATGGAATCAACCACATTTGAGAGTACGAGTGGAGGGAGATGAATGCTTCGGGAGTGTTTTGTTCTAGGAAATCTCGGACAGCTTGAGATTCAGGCTCGGAGAATGCAGCGGAACCATGATAAGTGTCATGGCAAGGGTCGCTTGAAGAGCCAGTTGCTGAAAATAAAACAAGATGGATTGGACTAAGGAAAACAATATTTCATTCAGGTTCTTTCAAGGAAATGAGCTTCAAAAATAATTTCCAAAAACATGTATTCTTGGGTAACAACCTCGTCAAAATTGAACATGCCATCTACAATCAGGACTAACTCCTTTTTCAGATAGAAAAGAGAAACAACGCATAGCAGTAAGTACAACCCGGCAAGTATTGTCTACAAGTTTGAATAACCTCTCCGGGTATTTGAAGAATCAACAAGGTGTTTAGTGGCTCAAGTTTGCTCTGTTGAAGAGAGTTTTTCGAACTTACATGCCCAGAACCAATCAAAGTTGCGATTGAGATCAACTCCTTGGCAACAAATCGTGCTAAAATGTTGTCGATGACACTTTGCCGGACTTCGATTCTTTCTCCACATTCGATTCTTCGATCTCGAATACTCATATCCATCCGGATTCATTACAGGTAACACATAAAAATCGATATGATCCATCAACTTTGCAATCGTCGCATCATTATCATATCCAATAATCAACTCATGTGCCATATACATTGCAGTTGCTGGCGATATCCATTCTCTCGCATGGATTCCTCCGTCAATCCACATGGATATTTTCGATCCTAATGGATTTCGTTTTCCGGTTATTTTCATGACCAAAAGTGTTCGATTCTCATGACTTTGACCGATATCAATCAATGTGATCATAGTAGGAAACTCTTTTTTGAGTTTCTTCATTTCGGTGTGAATCTCTTCTAGCGAATTGTATTTGTCGTATGAGAAACCGCTTGCTGGATTGTAGAATACATCAGCACCTCTTTCGTTTTCTATCGCTCTGCAAAGAGAGTTTTAAAAATGAACCAGCGATATGGTTTCCTCTTTTTTTTTGAATGATTTTCATTTTTGTCTTGTTTTTTAGTAGAATGATTAGATGAGTTCTCAGTTTTAACAAGTCTAATGAATTTGAACTTGAATTTCTGATGTGAAACAAAACAAATAAAAAGTGGCCAGGTTGAGAACCTTAAAATTGAACCCAAAAAGGATTTTTTTTTATTGTGGAAATCAACAAAACAAACATGATGTTCATGAGCTTATCACGGTTACAACTAAAGTTGTTCTAAGCTTTAATGTGACAATCAAACTTTGAAAAATTAAGAGCAGTAACGGTCAACGTTTTGCGGTGATTGCTCTGAGAATTTTTCTTTTTCAAAAAATGTTCTTCAAAAGAAAAAACTGAAAAAAAAGAGAATGTTATAAAACAGAAACTGTTTTGAGATATATGCAAAAAAATAAAGAGACGGCAGACATACAGAGATGTTAAAAGCACAGCAGGCAACTGAACCCGGCAACCGTAGGCTGCTAGTTTGAACGAATTGTCCCATTAAAGCATTTCCCCCTTCTCATTTTGGCTGAGACTCAATGTGTTCGAATTTGCATTTGTACATAGTTTCATATTTTACTCACTTTGATAAATCGTTAACCGCCACAATATAATTCAATCCTTTCGCCTCTAGATCTTTCACAAACAATGGTGCATCTGATGGTGCAACTGTTACATCGACAATCGCTCCAATTTGAGTTGGCGGTTGCCAAAAGTCTAGTTCATATGGTAATGAATCCTCATAAAGTGCGCGAAGATATTGAACATTCTCCTGAGTTTCAGGATTTATTCGGATTAGTTTGAAACTGTAAAATGACATCATCTTTTTATTTTTCTCGAAAAATAGATAAAACTGACTTATGATAGGCGAATGGGGTCTCTTCATTATGTATCGAAAAACTAAAATCTATTAAAAATATAAAAATAAGAAAAAGTAGTCGCATGAGTATATTTAATAGTAGTAAGAAGTGTCGAAGGCTTAGACGGCGGAGAAACTAAGAAGAAGCTTCAAAAAGAACACTTTTTGACATTTCGACATATTTGTCGTGTTGTGAGTGACCCGACGCATCACAAAGGAAAGCGCAAACCCGTGCGCAAAACAAAAACAAACAAAACGTGAGTGCACCCGACCAAAATCGCTTAGGTTTATTTTTTGTTTTGTTTTGTTGTTCACATAAATATACAAAAACAATATTGTAGACAAAAAAGAGAAAAACGGAAGAAAAAGTGAGAAGATTAACAAAAAGAGCAAGAATATGCACAATTCTCGCGCATGAAAATGGGCACTGTTTTGCAGAGTTCTTCGCGTTCTTGAACCCATCGTTTACATGCGTGCCGAATGTCGAAGCATGATCCTTCGGTTCCGTCGCCGAATCGAAAGCCGCGAGCCTTCGGTGCTTCTGAAATCAAAGAATGTTTGAAGGGGTTTTAATTGGAAACTTATAAAAATTAAATTTTTTTAAAAACCAAACTGGTATGGAAAATGGACAATTTCAAGAGAAAAATCGAGTCCACAGGCTTGAGAAACGTAGTAAGAATTTTGAAATAAATTAATTTGGTTTATTTTTTGATTCGCTTTTGTCGTAATTGTGCGTCAGAGTGTATGAAGTCTTGGCACGTGCCATTGTTTTTATTTACTTTTGAGAAAATTCGTTTTCTCATTTACAAGGGAGATGGATTTAGAAACTAACCGAGTTGTGCCATTCATTCGATAGAGTTTTTTTTGTGCTGCTTAACATCCCTCTTCTGAGAGCAGAAAGTCAAAAATTGAGCTTTGAATTTCATCTCAAAAATTTAAAATATCTCTTCGAAACTGTACATTTTCAGTAGAGTGGGAGTAGTAAAAGGTTCTTCAACATGTAAAAAACGCCTTGACGATTTAATTTCAACAAACACTGAGTTGAGAAGGTCGAAAAACAAATTTGAAGAAAGTGCAAAAAAAAAATGTCAACCAAAAAGTGAAGAAATAAATGAATGAATTTTTTTACTTGAAAACATGAAAAATTGATGTGAAACTTAGAAATGACACATTTTTCAGTATATTTCAGTGACCATGTATTTTTTTGAAGTTTTAGGATTTGAAAAGTGTCCGGAAGGTAAAATTACATTATACAACTTGTTCTTTTTTCACTTTTAACTTTTTTTCTTAAAAGTGGGGTAAAGGGACTCGGCAAGTTGCTTTTAAATGAAAGAGCACATTTTTTAAGGTAATACCCTCGAAGGATTTTTGATCGAAAAGTCTACTATTCGAGATAAAAATGTTCAAAGTTGAAAATTCGGAAATTTTCAACGTATACGTTAAAAGTTTCCAAATTTATTTTTTCAAATTAAATTTTCTCGAAAACTAGACTTTTCGATAAAAAATCCTTCTAGGGTATTACCTAAAAATGTGCTCTTTCATTTAGGATAAACTTGCCGAGTCCCTTCACCCCTCCTTTAATGGTCGAATTTGTGAAAACTGAATGCTCATATTTTCATGATATTTTCAACAAAAAAAAAATATATACATAGTTTTTAACTGATAAGTTATTGAAACTGAGATAACCAACAAAAAACACACATGGCAAGAAAAAAACCAAGTTTTGTCATCCCCATCACCCAAAGCACCTTGATATAACTGTACCTCTCGGCGTCGCCGTCTTCGATGTCTGAATTCTTTCGAGAACCGCCTCGGCAACAACTCGAACACCTTCCCAAGTCTCTCTCGCCGTTGGAATCAACTCCTTCTCATCCAGAATGAATCCGTCCCAATCTACAAAACAGCCATTAATGTTTTGTAAAGGTCGAATGAAACTCACTCTTCTCATCAGGTCTCAATTCCAAAAGATAGACAAACTTGACTTTTGCCTCGTGTTTGGCCCAATCTTCAGATCCTCCCGATGCCGGATATAATGTGTCAGCCCCGCTTCCCACAATGTATTTAGTGCCGTAGACACGTTTCAGAGCGTTGGCTGCTTTCTTTCCGACTTCGTAGAGATCTTTGATATCACCTGGATAGGCGTCTTTTTTGTGACCATATGGATGGATCCAGATCTGGAAATAAGAAGGGTGAGAGTGGCAGAGAAAAAGGGAACTCTTTTTTATTTTTTTCCAGAGACTTCACTAATTCGGAACACACAAAACATAGCATGCGAGTCAGGGTTCTGACCCGGGTCATGCAAAAATTATGTTCTTAAAAAATGTTTGTGGCATCAAGAAATGCCGGTTCTGTGAAATAAAACTCCGGATCAGTTTCGGAACGACCAGGATCATGGCCCGATTCCATTTCAATCAAGCCCATTCGATCCTGATCCGATTCAATTAACCCGGGCCTACTCTGGAAATCATATTATAGTTCAAATTTTTTTTTGTTAAGTGGATTCATCCGTCAATCTGCTCGATCTGGAGCACTGATGTGAATCAACCCTGTGACCATCGGCCATTAAATTTTTTGAATATTCAAGTTGGCTCTGTTGATATTTGTTATCTCAGAGTGTGTTCCCTCTCAACTATCTTGATCAGTCTAACCCAATCTAAACTCCCAAACCCCCAACATACCTGTGAATATGTGTGAAGTGTGATATATCCTTCAGTTCTTCCCTTATATCTCGCTGATAACAATGCATCTCGAACTGCCTTTGATTCTGGCTCACTAAACGGTCCTTGTCCTTGATATATCTCCGAACACGGATCATCACTTGTTCCACTCTCTAAAAGGTTTCCTCTTTTATACTTCATCCGGTTAATTTGTTTTACCTCTAAAATGAAAATCGAAATTGCGATTCAAGTCGACTCCTCGACAACAACGATTTCGACCCCAAATGTCTTTTCGGCACTGCATTTTTGATCGATTCTTTCGCCATAGACGAACCTAGAAAATTATGATATAGGAATTGAACTCAAAAATTATGCACTCACATGTGGATTACTTGAAGATCTTGTGAATTCATATCCATCGGGGTTGAGACAGGGGACAATGACGAATGTGATATCGTCGAGCAGTTTTTTGATGCCAGGTTCAGTAGATCGAGATGTCAGCTGGAAATGGGACAAGAACATTAAAAACAGATAACGTATAAAGTCTGTTTCAGGATTCACCAAAACTTAACAGATTTTTCACCATTGAAAGCATTTCTAGTTTCAGAGCGTCTTTCTTGTGTTTTTTTTTCTGTTCAAACTTGAAAACTATGAATATTGGCAAAACTGCAATATTAATTTTAAAAAGTTACCATAAAGAGTAGCAAAAGAGTAGTACAATTCATCAAACTGTTTTCAAAAGTTAGTGACCTCTAAAGATTAATTTTCACTTTCCAAGTTTCTGGAAATCTCCTAATTGACTCAGAAGTATTGACAGACCTGCTGCAGGTCAGCCGAAATCTTTGATCAAACCTGCCGCGGTCCTGCTGCGACCTCCAAAATTTGTCTGTGGTGTGTGAATTTTGGAATGCCATCACGCTCTTGTGATTTATTGCAAAAAGTCAAAATTACATTTGAAAAAAATATTTAAACGGCATGAGTTGGGACTCGATCCTGTGACCCTACACAAGCTGGACTCTACCACTGTGCTTTCTTGTTGATGGTGAAAGTGGGGAGAAAGTTTGAGATGTAGCTTAGATAGAACCAAAAAATTGGTCGTTTCTTTGAGTTACATTACTCCTTTCAGGTTCAACAACTCAACCCTCAAAAATGATCTACCTGATGAATGAAGAATAGAGCAGTATGCGGAGCAGCCCATTCTCTTGCATGTATCCCTCCATCAATCCAGAACACCTTCTTCGTCCTCGAATCTCCTCCAATTTCCACTCCATCAATCGACCTTCCCTCTGTTGTTTTTCCAATCGTTATATATTGTACTAATTTTGGATATTTGACAACTAATTGCTTCAACCAATCAGTCATCCGTTGATATGATCCATAAGTATGGAAATCATAATGAGCAGAAGATGAATCATCGAAAAGTCTTTTAGACAAGAAATCGGATGAATTTGTTGTACTTTCGTGTCGATTAATTAGACTGAAATGAAACGAAAATATTATGTAATCAAGTAGATAATCGAATCAAGCAAATAAACAAACTTTTCGACATCATTGATTGTTTTGATGTGTGATATTGTGTGATTGGATAAGAATTGAAGCAGGAAATTTTCATTCTTTGATTCTACCATCACATCCCAAAAACTGTGCTTATCTTTGCCCGTTTTCCAGAAATTGAGCTGAAAAAATAGAAGTTTGTCTCTGAATATTGCACATGATTGTAGTTTCAGAAGTTTTAGGGATCACAATATTGTTCGGTATTGTTTTTTGATTACAAAGACAAATCAGTTTTATCTGTTCCAAAAATGTTTATTAGACATCCTTGAAACGTATTATTTCGTGTTTTTGAGGTGTCTATATTTTCAATTTTTGGGAATAGGGAAAGCTTCAATATAAAATTAATCTAATTAGACTTTCAGATACTTGAACAAAATAAAATTTATTTAAAAAAAAAATGGAAGGCCAAATCAGGAATACCAATTAGAACGGAAAATAACGGGAAAAATCTTTCTTCTGTAGTCTTCTTGTGAGTATTTTCAAAATATCTAACATATCAAGTGTGATATTTAGATATATTTTAAATGTATACTCTCAGAGATCCAAACAAATCTCAACATTTTCTTTTCAGAAATCAAGCTGTAAATACACACTTATTATCGAACTAACAACATGTACTTTTTTCCAAAATAGTTCATATTTTGTTTTTGAGACGTATCTTTTCGTGGTTTACATTATTTTCTTTCGAAAATAGAAATCATAGGAAAATTGGACTAATCGCATTCGACAATTTCGAAGGATTATAGTATGAACAACATTTAGGTTACTAAAAAAAGTTACGCTTCAAAACTGGAACTGCAGAAATTCTTTTCGAAGTTATGGATTTTACTTGAATACAAAATTGTTTCCAATTAGAATTTAGAGAACCTCTGAAACGTATATTTTCAAGGGTTGAAACGAGAAAAACTCACATTTTCTTAAACTTATAGGAATATTTATAAAACTCATTTTCCTGAGAAAACAGTTCTAATAAGTGTTACAGCACCCATGTATTTTGCATATGAAATTCCTCGTTTCACAAAAAAATGAATCATGAACTTTTTCGAACCAAACATTAAACCCAATAAAAATTATTTTCAAGTTCGATTTTAAACCAATTCTGAAACGTATATCTTCAAGGGTGCGAAAACCACAAAACATGAAAAAAGTTCTTTTGAAAATTTTTCAAAGATCTTTGAAGTTTCGGAACTCATTTTCCAATTGAAAAAAAGTCATTTCTACAGTAGTTTACAAAGCCTGCACATCAAACAATTAAAAAACTAGAGCTTTGTGTCATAATATGTTGTTAGAAGTAATGAATCTGAACTTTCGCAGACATTTGCGGACTCATCGAGTTCTTATGGTCTAGAACGATGATTCGTCAAGGCTCCCCCTATCTTCCAAAGCTCACTGGGCCGAAGCCTAAGACTTAAAGGTGGTGTAAAGCAACTCGGCAAGTTTCTTTTAAATGAAAGAGCACATTTTTTTTAGGTAGAACTCTCGAAGGATTTTTTACCGAAAAGTCTAGTATTCGAGATAAAAATGTTCAAAGTTAAAAATTTGGAAACTTTCCAATTTTACCTCAAAAGTTTCCTAATGTCTTTTTTCAAATGAAGTTTTCTCGAATACTAGGCTTTTCGGAAAAAAAATCCCTCGAGGGTTCCACCTGAAAAAGTGCTCTTTCATTTAAAAGCAACTTGCTGAGTCCCTTTACCCCACCTTTAACCATGCTGGAATGGGCTTCTTAAAGTTGGCTGTCAGACGATGGAATATCCAAGGAAAAGTTTAATTTCCCAGAGAGACACATTCTAGTTCCAATTAAAGTGAAAGTAGATGTCGTATTATGTAATCAAAGCTTTCAAAAAAAAAAAGTACTTCAGGATCCAGGTACTTTATTGTATCTTAAAGGGGTTGTCCAAATCCACCAAATAAGAAAGTGTGCAAGTAGTTCTCAGCTGTGCGCGTGATGTGTTTGCACAATTTGTAAAATACACCCCGAAAAATACACCCAATAGAGCACAATTTCTCGCAGTAAACTCGGACAACCCCTTTAACATGAGTTCATAATTTTACCAACTTCACCTATATTCCCCCCCCCCCCTTTTTCCTTTTTTAAACTCACATCATAATGTGTCGCATTCTTATATAAACTCTGAATAACTCTAAAATCCTTTTGATCTTTCGGTAATAATCGATAAACTGAAAATTGACAACTAGCTGAATCTACAATAATAGTTAATAATACAATAATTGGAATAAATAGGTAAGTGGAAAGATTCATCGCCTACTACACAAATTCATCCACACTTGTTCTTTCTCTCTTTTCTTCGAATTTTGTTTCTCCTCCCTCGCTTCGATTCCAATTCCTGTTTTTGTTCGTTTTTTTGTTGTATTTCACAGAATGAAGAAAAGAAGAAGATGATGATGATTGAAAAAAAGAATATATCAATTCCTTTTTTTTCTTTTTGTGGCCAAACAGGTAAGTGAAACCGAGAGAAGAAGGAGAAGAAGAAGAAGTCTGTTAAATAATATATTTATCGATTCAGATTTAAGCTGAGAATCACGAAAAGGAAGTGAAGAACAATTGATTGAGAAGGGAGAGGGGATGCAAGATCAAATGATAACGTAATCGGAAACAGACTATCATATCACCACGTGATCACACATAGATGTTGTTGTTTGATGTACTGTACTTACACATGGAATAGGTAACAAAGAAGAGAGGTTAATGATCAAGACTTGGAGGGAACCGAGAGAATTGATTTGTGATTTGTTATGTGAAAGATTGGGCCTTGATAGTTCCTACACATTATTAAGGACAACCAAAGATTCTCTTTTGGACCCGCTCATATTCTTTCAAGCTAGGGTTGGAAAATCGGGGTTTGTCCGTTTGTCTGTTTCCTTGTTTTTTCCTAATTATTTGTCTAGAACAAATAACCGGGCAAACATGCGAACGGGTAAACGGATGAACGGGCGTGGGCAAACGGGCGAACGGGCGAACGGGCGTTTCATTTTACAAGTCTATTTCAAACAAGATGTGGCCCGATGTTTTCAGAGCCTTCTGTGGTCCCTTTTCTGGCCCTTGTATTGGCCCTCTTTATTCTCAATGTTGACCTACTTTGTGTTGACCTACTCTCGGCCCTATATCAGGCCTCTTCGGGCTTCATCTTGGCTTAATCTGAGACTCTTCTTGGGGCCTTCTCTAGCTTTGAAACCAGACATATGCAGATCTTTTTGCAATCTTACCTATATACTAATTGGAAAGTTGCTTTTCGAAAATTTTTGGTTGCGCGTTCATAAGTAAGCTCTCAGCCAATAAAAAATTTTCGGACCTGGGCAGAACGTTTCACTTTTTTCTGTTCTCGGACTATTTTCAAGGAATAGTTTCTAGCTTCTTTGTTGTGTGGCCGCTTTTTTTGATTTTTCTCACTTCGAATTATTCCTGTTCCTAGAAAACGTGCAAAATATGAGGATTTTGAAATTGTTCCTACAGTGAGTTAATGGATACGGTGAATTAATTTCTGTTTCAGAACAACAGTATTGAGAAAGTTTATGTCTGATTTTTCTACTGTCCAAATTTATTGAGCTGGAATCGGATCCATAAATAAAAATTTACTGGATCCTTTGAAAAAAATTCTGAATCGGGATAATATGAGACCGCCCGCCCTCCATAAGCAGGCCCTGTTTTACCACTCTAGAGATCTTATTTGGTGTGATGAAAGTTGTGGATGGACCTTTTATACTTATTGATAGATTTCATGATTGATTGGATTAATCCATTATTGATTTTCAAGCCGATAAGAATTTAGAAATTCCGAATATCAATCGAAGACACATAAAACATGTGCTTGAAGCAGACGGGAGACAGTCCCACAATGCGTGTTCTTGAATGGAACCACAACAGACACAACTTCCAGTCCTGATAGAAAAAACCCTAAAACGTAGAAAGAACAAACCGTTAAAAATATCGTTAAATAGATAATTCAAAGAAGGTTCTACGTCCAGAGCTGTTGAAATGGAATGTACCCCAGATGGGCTTCCCAGATTAACTGGGAAAAATGAGTTAATTTTATCACGTGGGAAAATCCCAGATAAACATTACCATTCCATGGGAGCCCAGGTGGGCTTTCTTTTTTCTTTCATTTCTTAAAAAACACTGATTTTTTTAATGAAATGAACAAAAAACGACAAATAAGTCAGAAAAAGAAATACAAACGTGAACTTTTTCGAAAATTTACAAAAAAAATTTCCCAACTGGGAAAGCCCAGCCCACCCCAGTTTATCTGGTCATTTCTCGAAGTGGGATGGGATGGAATGGGCATTTTTCTGGTGCACAGATATTCAGATTTCCCGTTGAATCCGCAATCCAACCTTCTCGTGTCGAACCTTCGATTTTTCCAGTGTTTCAGTTGATGCGAATATGCAAACACAGTGAAACAAGGTTTTATGGGCCTATGAGAATCGAACCCTCGACCCAACATTGGCAGCTTATCATCTTACCTATTGCACCAACTGCCACGCAAAAGATATCATTTTGTTTATCATAATAATATTCTTTTTTTTTCATTTCGATATTTCGAAGCAAAAATTACCTTGGAATGAACGCGTTTGAAGATATACACGTGACATTTTCTTTGTCATTTCAAAAATTGGAACCAATCTCATTATTGAAAAAATATAGTTCTCGAGTGGTGCTTTTAAATTATTTTTGTAGCTCAATTCTGAGAAAATTATGATTGAACTTTAATAAAAAAAATTCCAGAACTGTTTGGGAAACCGTATTCAAAACCACTTGAGAATCGAACTCGTGACCTTGCGTCCATAAGTTTTCAGTTAGAAATACTAGACTACCAGTTTTCAATTGACGAAAAAAAAATCCAGGGAATAGAAGAGTAAAATTGTAGAAGTTCAAAAGGAAGAACACCGGGGAACTTTGAAGAGCGAAAAAAAAATATTAAACGTCTTTTTGCTGGCTTACAGTATGCTTGTCGTTCGCTTCGAAATATTTTAAGAAAATGTGTGTGGTTTTAATTTTTGTTTTGTTTGTTTCAAGGAACAATCATTTTTCGAAAACAATTCTAGAACCGAACAACAAACATACTGCAAAAAAGCCAGCGAAAAAGACATTTGATAATTTTTCTCATTTCGACGTCATTTTTTTTTGCCCATAATATCTCGGGGAAAAATCGGCAAGCTTGAGACAGTTTGTCGCAAACTTGCGGCAATTTGTCGCAAACTTGCGACATTCGGCTGTCGCAAGGCTTGCGGTGTTCTTGCGCCAATAGTCGCAAGCTTTGCGACATCTAGCAGCAAAACTACTGCACGGCTTGCGACACCCTTGCGCCAGAAAAAATGTGTCGCAAGTTTGCGACAAACTGCCGCAAGCTTGCGACAAGGAAAAAGCCTTGCGACACGCTTGCCGTTTTTTCCCCGAGATATTTAAATGTGACCAATGATTTTTGTAGTCTGGAATCAGCTTTTTGCTTTCGAAACGAATCAATTTTTTCATTACGGAAAAATACCTTGTTTTTGAAAATCGAACTATTCGAACACACAAGGGTTGATTTACTATAAGTTATTGCCAAATCGTTCTACTACCCTTTTTCACGTTTGATCCCAAAAACACACACACACACGTATGTTCGTTGAGTAAGAAAGTGTGCTCTATTGCAAACACGCAAGTATATAAGAAGAAAAATAAAAGACGTATACTTTCGACGTGAGGTCACGTTTCAACTGTGAATTTTTATGATTTTCATAAAAATTTTCAAAGAATCAATTATCAAATTTTGGACGTGGCCTTTGTCAACGTGAAACAAATAGGATAATCTCAAAATATTGGGCAACCGTTATTTCTTCATAACACTCAATTACTAAATCAAGATGTCTGCAGGTAAGCTGAGAAAGGAAGGGAAGGTTACTGTAGGTGATAGAGTCCTGATGTGAACCTTGCAAGAATTAAGAAGTTGATTCTCATATCTGATTATTTTCTCACTCCTTTTCAGAATTATGAAAAATTTCTGAAACTGAAATTGATATTTTTTCCATTCCAGTTTCATATCCAGAAAATCCCGACCCAATGAACCCAATGAATGAAATGAACCACGGGAGAAATCGCGAGTCAAATGGATCGAGTGCCTGGATAGCTTATGTTGTCATTGGTGTATTTTGTGGTGTGATTGTGATTGGAGTGATTTGTGTTGCAGTCGTCATTGTCATCATTAAGGTATGAAGGAGTGTGTGTCCCTTTTTCGAAATAACAGTGTAAATTCAAGGCAGGGGACACAAACTATGGGACTCTATGGGGTCGATCTTCAAAATGGACATGGGTTCCTATGATGAGTTTCTACCCAAAACTGGACAGAGATCTAGACAGCTGGAGATACTTTTTGAAATGGTATTACACCTTTTATTGTCTACATTAATATCCAAAAGCTTAAAATACAAAAAATTTTAGTAGTTTCCTAACACTGAGTGAAAAATAATATAAACTACGAAATTGAGCTTAAAGGAGGAGTGCGAGATAATTGGGCTCTATACTAGTATAGCGGTCCCTGAGGAAAATAGCGGTCCCTGAGGAAAATAGCGGTTCCTGGGGAATACAGCGGTCCGTGAAGAATACAGCGGTCCGTGAAGAATGCAGCGGTCCGTGAAGAATAAAGCGTTACCTGTGAAAAAGATATGCCTTATATTGGGCACTGAATTCACTCATCTCCATTGATCAAATGTCTCGACAAATGAAAATTGACAGAAACATTGTTGTCGTTTATAGCCATATTTTCCGTGATATTCGTGAAACCTGGTTTACGAGAACAGTCTTAGCTTAGCTTAGCTTGGAGAGCCTACAGTTGGTGAAGTGAATACATTCTCACATTTGTCAAAAAATACCTCATGGAATAGATTGATAAAACTGTAATGTACAAAGCTAAATATAATTGAGGAACGGGACAGGGATCGCTTTATTCCTGACGGACCGCTATATTCCCCAGGGACCGCTATATTCCCCAGGGACCGCTATTTTCCTCAGGGACCGCTATACTAGTACAGAGCCGATAATTTCATGTTTCCTTCACTCTAAAGTATATGCTCACCTTATATATGTCCCGTTGAGCAAAAAAATCAAAAAAATTTCGCACAGCAGGGCCAAACAGGTTCAGAAAGGATTTTTTACTTGCGTTGCTTAATGGGGCATGTGTGCTCTATTGAACACGCGGGGGAAGTGGAAAATTCATTTTTTTTCTCTGACGAAAATGCGCGTCAACTTGGGTGTTTGTGTGCACTTTTCAACAGACCCGCGACGAAATTTTGCAGAGCGATGTTTCCAATTATTTCGCAGTCCACCTTTAAGCCCAAAAAACAGCTAAAACAACTTCAAAAGCTCTCTTCTTTTCACGTTTTTTTTAGGAGAAAGAGCAACGACACTCCGTTAGCCCTTTCTTTAACGCCAGACAATGAATGAGTGGGAATTCAAATTTCGATTTCCTATTTTTATTGAAAAAACATTTTTTTGAAACTTTGTTTGAAAGCAATTATGTTTCTATAAAGATAGGAGAAACAATTATTTTTTCGAAATCGTTCAGACGACGTTTTTCATAGTGTTTGCACATAAAACACACAACTTGACGGAAATGTTCCCAAATGTGTTTTTTTCGCAATGGAGCAAACAAGCATGCTTTCGAAATTTTTTTGTAGGAAAAGTTGATTTTCAAAATTTGCTAGGTGTTGTTAAACGGACCTGGTACTATTTTTTGAGATTTACCTCAATTTCGATAAATATGACTATGTCCGTTTTGATCCGATGGTTCGGTTCGATTTTTGATGTAAATGAACCCCTCTGAATTCCCTCCATCTTGTTGTGATGCCATTATTCTGAGAATCCTGGATTAGAGTCCACATGAGCTTAACTAAGCTATACGATTCTCGAGAATTTGACCTTTTACTAATGAAATATTTTGTTGCAGATGAAGGAGAAGAAACAAGACAAAACAAAAAACATGGTTGCCTCTCAGCAACATCTCAAAAACTTGCGAGAACGCGACAAAAGTCGAACATTGTCGACCGCCTCAAAAACTGAAACATCAACCAAATCCACGAAAAAAACTGGATCTCGAAAGAGTGAACGAACGCTTCCCAAGCCACCAATTGCTCCACCAAGAGTGGCGAGTCTTGGCGACGAGGAAATAAAAACTGCCGAATTATCAGCGGAAAAAATCAAAGAAAATCAGGATGCGGTTATTGTGGCAGTGTCACCAATAAATAAATCGAAACAGCAAAGAGTGAAGATTTCACAAAAAATGACGAAAGAAATGAAGGATGATGAGGAGAATAATAATGGAAATGTGATGAATAAGAAGGATGAGGTGGTGACTACTGTAATTTGTAATTATGGAGGAGATAAGAGATGGAAAGTCAGAAATAAGGTCTGGTTTTATTCTTGTTTTCTTGTTTCTATTATGACTCATTTTCTTTGTTTTCAGCCACCTGTCGACTTCTCGTTCTCGATTGAATCCGAATAAAAAACAGATTTTTAGTTTTTTTTTTGTCGTTTTTTTTTATTTGAATAAGTAATAAATCATTGAAATTTTTTAAATCCAAGTTTTGAGTTTGATGAAGTTTGAGAAACTTAACCAGTAACTCAGGAGTTTTCCCCAAAGCTAGATGAATTAGAACAACTGGATAGACCTCCTGGGGTAGTATATTTCATGTATGGTTAGGCCGGCCTGCTCTTTGTATCGCATCGGACCGTTTGCCTGCTTGTGTGGTCGTCTGTTTGCTCGAACATTAATTCCCCAGTTAGCGCTCACCTCGTTTATTTCAGTTATTTGTCTCAAAGGAAGGACCGGTTTTTCGGATAAACAAAGTTGCTTTTTTTTACAAACATACCTCGGATTTGAAACATACCGTGTTTTTTCTAATATGTAGGCATGCTCTTTTATTGTTCAACCCATTATTTTTCTTGTACAGGTGTTATAAATATGAGAACTTTTTTCCTAGAGATGCTCTTTTGATTTTCGATCGTTCTCTTGGTGAATTAATAACTTTTAAAACAACTTTTTATTACTAACTCAATACTCAAACAAATGATAATTTTCAAAAAAAATCATTAGAAATGAGAATGGTCTACGCACGGCATGAAAGGAAATATTTCGAATGAGTTATGCTGAATTTTACGAACTTAATTTTGTTGTTTTTTTTTGGATTCGTATACCCGTCAGTTGTTTCCATACAGCTCAAGCTCGACTCAAATGGATAGAATCATCAGTCTCGCTCCTGTTCAGTAATTAAGCATGTTCATTTTGATTTTGGGTTATTCTGAAACATATTGTTTCAAAGATAAGGAGCTCTTTGTTCTCAGAACATCTGAAACGTTCCTGTTCAATTTCCGAAACGATAAAGTCCATTACTTTAAAAAAAAATCAGTAAAACGCACAACTTTGTTGTAAGCTGAAGTTACTGTTCAATTTAAGATTTAGGCAACAAAAATGAAATTGTGAAAAGCGTATGCTATTTTGTACTTGTGGATCAGTGACTCTTGAAATTCTCATCTTCACTTCTAGATATATTTCACTAAAATATTGCCTCCCCGACATTTTGCCACCCGTCATTTCGACACCCCGACACTTCGCCACTTTTCGTGACTTTCTTACAAATGACAAAACTATAAAATAACCTATTTAATCGTTTGAAAATGACGTCCACGTGGTCTAGTGGGTTACATCGAGGAATTCCAGCCACTCGAAAGGATATTCGTGAGTTCGAATCCGCGTTGAAACTTAAAATAAAACCGAAAGTGGCGAAATGTCGGGGTTTCGAAATGTCGGGGTGGCGAGATGTCGGGTGGCGAAATGTCGGGGAGCCACAATATTTCTATGGATATGTTTCATGCCTTAGTACTCTACAGTTGGACATACACTGCAAAACTAGATTCAGTCAGATTTTGGGTTCACGTTGAAACGTATATTTTCGATGATTAGAAAATCTCATCTTAATTTTCTCATAACTTGTGTGTATTGCTACTGGATAAAACAAGAAATTGAAGGATATTTCAAATCTAAAGACTTAGTTTCTATTTTTATAGGCGAGTAATGCCGAGTCAACCAACAGGATACAAACTCGTATGAAAAGTTAAACAAAAAATACTTCTGATCTGAAATATTCATAACAGAAACCAAAAACTCTGGATCATTAACGTATACAAAATGGAGTAACCATTTTTTCACATGAAGCCAACTTCAATTTTGTTGTTATCTCACCCTCTTCGGAAGACATTATAGTTCCCTTTAACCTATAACAAAAATTTATTTTAGAAAATATAATTTTTTGTTTTTCTCTTACATGTTTTTTTTTCATGTCAACGGAGCAAACAAGCCTAGCATTATCATCTCACATTCATACAGTCATCCACGTATTTTTTGAAAATATATGGCGAGGAAAGTGTGCTCTATTGAGAATGGTCTGATCGTTTATTTTTGGCTAATTTTTTTCACGACCGTGACAGGATAGCTCATATTTTCACACTCAAATTGTAGAGCTGAAATTCGCAAATTGAGAATCGCTTTTACCAGAAACTGATTAACCGCGACGCCGACACGTGACGCAAATGGGAAACACGCGCAAATTTTAAATTTGATATTTTTTCACTTGAATCCATTTTGACCCTATTGTATATAGAAGATTCTAGTTCCCTTTAACCTATAATAGAAAATTTATTTTAAAATAGATCATTTTTGGCAAATATTTTCCTTCTTTCCTTCATTTTCTTTTGTATTTCTCCTGGATGTTTTTGTCATGTCAACGGAGCAAACAATCCTTTATTACCTATTCATCACCAATTTCCCACATCAAATATGTTGTTTTGATAAACTCTTGCTCGTTTTAACCTCGCTTTTTCTTTCTTTTTTGTCTTTTTCATTCCAAACTATTTTCAAGTGTTGTGTTCATCATTTTTCCCGAGAGGAAAAACCGTCTTTGAAAACGTTTTAAAATGCGGCGCAGCCAAAAACAAACAGGCGGTCGCGGAATGAGTTGCGCAAACAAATCGTCGTGCTTTAGGCTTCACATCTTCTTCTTCTTCGTCGTCTTCTTCTTCTTCTTATTCTTCGATTATTATTTTTCCTCCAAAAAATCTGGGCGGAGCGTACTTTCCTCGCGACGAACCGCCTCTTTTCCTCCTTTCGTTTCTTCCCCCTTTTTTGGACTACGATCTCTCTTTTTTCATTGTATGTTTTAGTATTATTATGACACGTCTGAAAACATTATTTATTATTAGCTTTCTAATATTTGTCCTCCTAGATAATAATGTTTCAGCTAAACAAAAGTGAGTTTCTTTTTCTTTTTTTTTGGATTCCAAACTGGTTTTTTTTGAAGGGATTTGAAAGATTAGATTTTATAAGCTGTGAAAAATCGAAACAAAAAAGTTTTGAGAAATCCGGTTTCAGAAAATTCACTGTGTGGAGATTGCAACCGACGGAGAAGGATCAGATTGACTTCTTACAAACGATGCATATGAACGATGTGAAGGTAGGTAGAATCTTTGAAAATTAGAGAATTCGAGAAAAGAGGTACTCAAAAGTCCGTCCAAAATGACTGCCATGATAACTTTCAAATTTTTTTGAGTATATCCACATTTTTTGGTACCATACAAGATTTCTTTGAAATTGTTTTTTTTTTCCTTAAAAAAATTCGATCTATTCATTTCGAAAACTCTTGGGTTCACCTATATGCGCCTTTAAATATTACTGTATCTTTGAAGTTTAAAAAAAAAGATTTTCTGGGTTAAGACAAACATCTTTATGGCTATCTTTCCTCTGAATTTTCGAAAACAATTTTTTAAAATTTTAACAGTACTTCATTAGGTTTTGTGATAAGAACAAGCAGTTTTTAGATAAACAGGTTTATTGTTATTCTGTAGCATATTTAAAGTGCGCCCTATTGATAATCTCATTTTTTACTGGTCTACATATAATTTTCAGCATATTTTTTAATATCAGAATCGGATTCTACGGGTAGAAAAATTTCGATGATCACACTATTTCCTTGAAAAAACTCGGTGTCTAGATTTTTCTCGTGGTACCTAGTCAATTTTTAACAATAGGCTAGTTTGATGTGCAGGCTTCCTGAGATACGGTAGCCTATTCTCAATGTTTCTATTCTAAGCCTAAGTTTGTATGCTAAGCGCATTGGCTTAGGCTTAAATTTAAGCTTATTGTTAACAAAGATCATTTTGAAAGCTGATTTTTCGTAACAAAAACGCTTCTCGTACAAAAAGAAACAATATAGAACAATTAGTGTTTTGTCATTTTTTCGATTTTTAATTAAAAGTTTAATAGTTCTTATTTGATAGACGGAAAAAACAGAGAAAAACATTAACTTTTTTACAAAAAATCAGGGATGCCGTTTTGGGCTTTTGGGCCGGGCTTTTCACCTTTTTGAAGCTTGGATATGAAAGAACAGGTCAAAAACTATCTTTTCTGATACTCATGGTAATATCAAAAACAAAAACAAATTATTTTTTTTACTTTCAAAAAGAATGAGAGAAAGCCCGCTGGGCCCGAAAACGACATCCCTGCAAAAAATAAATAAAAATGTGTGCATTTTCGCGTGAACGTGTTGACACACACGACGGCTTTTTGAAAAAAAAAATTTTCAAAAAAAAAGTTGTTCTCGCAAATAAACGGTTTCTCGATACGATCAAGAGTCTTCATGTAGTTTTAGCGTTGATCTCATCTCAAAAATCGCACAAAATAACACGAAAAAAACGTTCGCTCGCAACGACCTCGAACACTCTCTTAAGCCTTATACCACTTTCTCTCCTTTTTTCTCTCTTCATCGGTTTCCCATTCATATACATAAAACATCATCAATTTGTAATAAATACATGGACAAAATTAATCATAGGCTTATGTTAGAAAGAAACAGGTTGCAACATTAGTATTTATATTACACCAACAAAAAAAGAAGGGAAAGCGTGTGAAAAAGAAAATGAGAGAGTTTGTGCGCTCTAATATTAATACAAGTTTTTTTACAGTTAGACTTCTGGAAATCACCGTCTGAAATAGGAAAAGAAGTGCACGTGATGTTGTCGGATGATAAAAGTGAACAATTCTTGAAACAACTCAATAATCATTCGATTAATCATTCGGTTATGATTGATGATGTACAAAAGTGAGTGAAAAGAGGGTGAAAGTGGAACCCGACAAAGAATCGGGTAAATAGGGATACATCTTCGAGAATATAGAAGTTGAAAACCCCTTTCAAAATCCATCCCCCCCCCAAACAAAACCGGAATACATTCCAACCAACCAGTAATTTATTTGACAATTTTATGAAATATAGTTCAAAAAATTGAAACTATAGTAATAATCCAATAGCAACGAACTATGAACAACTAAAAGTACTAGTAGCAACCATAAAAAATAGGGAGAAAGTTGGAAGGAAAAAAATGAACAAAAAAAAAAGAAAATGAGTCACGTTACACTACTGTTTCATTGGTGTTAGGTTAGAAATTGATAAATTTTCATCTTGACTTAGAAGAACTGAGCCTAACAAATAACATGATGGAAATTAAAGTCAGTTATTAAACTTTTTGATAATGATGTACTTCAAAACACAAAAAAAATGTGTTAAAATTTTTGAAGGTCATTTTCAATTCATCATGTTCACTTCAATTGAAGTCCCTCCTCAATTGAACCGTGTTAGAACAAATTACATAAAAAAGAGCACACAAAACGAGCCTTTTCAGTTTTCAGGCTATGAGACCTAGAAGTTTTGAATCCGGTTTTAAGAAGTATGTCCAAGTAACTTTACATTAGATAGAACCTACACATTCTCTTAAATTTTCAAAGTCAAAAAAATACTGAAAAGAGACACAAATTGTCTGACTTACTCGTCGCTGATTTTTCTACTTTTCACTAAAAAAATCTCGAAAGCTCCTTGGGGTTCAAAAAACATTTTTCTTCATCGCAAAATTCAAAATCAAACTAGCAAAAAACGACTTATTTCCTTAAAGACGTTTTTCGGATTAACCAAAAATGAAGTGTGCAAATCGTCGTCACCGTGTGCGCGTGAAATGTATGCACAAGCACAATCACAATTTTTTCAAAAAAACAAAAAAAAATACACCGCGTGTTCGCAATAGAGCACATTTTCTCGCTCAACGAACAAAGGTGTATGTAGGTTTTTTTTGTTGATTTTTTAACTCAAGTAAAACTGTATTATACAGGAATCAGACAAAATTTACTGGGAACACGGACAAAGCCTTTAAGTACTTTTCGTATTTGCATTCTCAAAAAGCAAATTATCAGACCGTAAATTCATGAATATCATCAAAAGGCTGTTCAAATAGTACTTACAAAGTCCTCATTTTACCCTAATAGCAATATTTGATTTCAGAGTAATCGTTGAACAAAAAGAGAAACGAGACAAACTACGAAAACAAGTTCGTCTTCACGATTGGCGAGAACAAAAAGTGAGCACTTGACCTTCGTCCTCTCTTCCCTCTTAACCTATCCCTATTTTTTCCGGTTCAATTCAATCTTGCGCAATATCATTCTTTCGCTGATGTGATCAATTATCTCAATTCACTTGCCATCACTTATCCCGAACTCGTTTCTGTTCAACCAATTGGAACCACACATGAGGGACGACAAATACCATTGATCAAGGTGAAAAGATCAAAAAAAGAAAGTGCTAATTTACATAATGAGAAAATGTTGTAGATCACGAATAAGAGAAATGGTGCAACTAAGAAGGGAATTTGGGTGGATGGTGGAATACATGCGAGAGAATGGGTGTCGCCTTCAACTGTTCTTTATTTTATCCATCAATTGGTTACGCAATACGACAAGGATACGCAGATTCGACATTTTGTTGATAATATTGAGTGGTTTATTGTTCCACTTTTGAATCCAGATGGTTATGAATATAGTAGAAGTAGTAATGATCCAGAGATTCGATTGTGGAGGAAGAATCGATCACCGGCCAAGTGTATTCAACAAACATCGGGTTAGTTCATAGGTTTTTATCTGGTGGCAGAAGAGGCCCGTTTTCACAGAGTTGGATCGGACTTCTGAAAAAGTTGAAGACCCGATAAAAAAAACTGTGTTTTTAGTTGACTTGCTCATGAATTTTCATCATGATGTTCTGGAGGGGAATTGAACAGATCTTTCATTTGGATTCATTGACCTGTAAAATTACACGATGATACTCTTCTTAGATTTGCAAAAGTTAATTTGAAAAAATCTAGACAGTTAGAAGAAGTTTAAGTGTGTGAAATACTAAATTTTTTGGTTAATCAACTTATGATCATTATTTGATGCATGAACACAGTAGGACAGTTGTTTCATAAAATTACGAGAACTTTTTTTTACTTTCTGTACTATTTCCAGCCCTATGTATACTGTGGTTGTGTATATCTCACAGAACTACATAAAATCATCTAGAACTCTCTAATGAAACTATTTTCTGGTTAAATCCGGTATGAGAAAATCAAACGTGAACAATCAATACACTTCCATCTGACTTTGTGTCCATTCCGAAACGTATTTTTCAAGGAATAGAAATTTATAGAACTTTTTGAAGTTTCTGCTGATTACAAAAAGGTGCTAGGAACAAAAAAATTAGGTTTATTTAAAAAAAAGAGCGCTTTCGAAACAGTATCACCTTCAAGATAAAGTGTGTTGAAATGTAAAAAATATATAATACAGATTGAACATTTCATGTTCAAAAAAAAAAACTACATGACCTTGTATATTTCAAGCTTTTGCCCGTTTGGTTTCAAAAAAGAATCTAAACCTCGATTTTTCAATGAAAAAAACTTTGAAAAACCAGTTCAGAATACTTCGCGCTTAAAACCCCATTTTCATAAATCACGGAAAGTCTACGTTTCAAAAATTTTATTTCTACATTAAGGCTTCTTGTACAAACACTGAACTATTTTTCTCATTCTCTTCAATAAATTTAACTTTCCAGGACTCTTTCAACCCCCATCAACCACATGTTGCCAAGGTGTCGATCTCAATCGTAACTTTGATTGGTTCTTTGGACAAGTTGGTTCATCAACTGATCCATGTTCTGAAATTTATCAAGGAGCCTATGCATTCTCTGAACCAGAAACCGCTGCAGTTCGCGATTTTGTTCAACGACATCGTATTTCGACATTCTTGACATTCCATTCTTACTCGCAAATTCTTATGTATCCATTTGGACATCAAGTTAGAACATATTCTAATGATTTGAACGATTTGGTAAGTTCCCAGTAGTTAATGGCTATTATAATTGTTGTTTTTTGCAGAGATCAACCGCTTTGTCAGCTGCGCAAGCTTTGAACAGTGTCTATAACACTCAATACAAAGTTGGAACCGGTGCAGATACTCTTTGTAAGTCACCTCAAGTTCAATCTCTATTCTAAGAACCGACTTTTTCCAGACCCAGCAGCTGGTGGTTCTGAAGATTGGGCCAAGGGCAAAGCACATGTCAAATTCTCATTCTTGTTCGAATTGCGACCAGAAGAGCAAGTTTGGGATGGATTCTTGTTGGCCGAGAATCAAATTCTGCCAACGGCCAGAGAAACATGGGAAGCAGTGAAAGTAATTGCGCAGAAGACGATTGAATTGCCGGCGAACACGCAAAGATCACCAGCAAAGAGGTGAGCACATATTGATCGTACCAGAAACATCCTGCATATCTTATTATCTAAAATTCAATAGCTGTTTGTAGTTTAAGTTTTTCCATTTGAAATTCTCGTGAAACTGTTTTTTATCGTTTAATTGGACCGTAGAATTCTGACATTAATAATTTGATTTCTGACATTAATAAATTGACAAAAATTTAAGTTGAGTCAAACATAAATCATAACATCAATAGAACGGTTGTAACCAACTGAATTGTGGAGTGCTCAAAAGAGACCATTGTGAACATGAGGCTGGTGTAGTTTCAATTTTCACCCGAATTGACCTTTGGGGTTTTCTCACTCGTATAATGCGATTTTAACAACAAAGTACTCCAAAAACTGTTTTTGTCTCATGAAACTACAGGTGAAAGTGTTCCGACCTCCTGATTATCATGGTATATTTTTTATCCGCCAGAAAGTTTTGTGAAAAAATTTATGAAAGATCAAAGTTATTTTGTGACCATTTTCAAGTGAAAAAAAAATGAGCCATTCACTTTTAAAAAATGAACACGTGAGTAGAAATTCATTTATTCACTGGGTTTCCCTTATTTTATAACAGTTATAAATTGTAATGGGAAAATGTTTAAAATAATATACCATGATGATCAGGAGTTCGAACTCTATAAGTGTACAAATTAAAAAAAAAAAATTGAAAGTAACAGCTCGCGACCTCCCTTGTAAGGAAATTCAACTTTTTAAAAATTAAAAAAAAACATTGAGACTTTTAACAAGGAATATGTCCTTCGATAGGTTTTTAGAAGGTGATAATTCAATTTTTGCTTTTCAGATTTTTCGGATTTATTTATTTATTTATTTATTCATACATATTTAACTACATCAAAATAAAAAACAAAAAGGAAATAAAACTAATATTTACATGTGAAATGGGGGATAGAGGTAGTGAAATAGGATGAAAAAAATAAGATGACCAAGTGCGCCTGCAAGAGCGCGGTAGATCAAATCAGAGAATCAAAATATATATACAGGTGGATAAAGAGAAAGAGAGAAAAATGACTAGAAATTAGGGGTAATTAGGAGTAAAAAGAATTTTTATGAACTTTAGTAAAAAATAAAACTTCAGATAAAGTACAAAATTTCTGATAAAGTACAAAAATTCAAGAAAATTCACATGACAGATTATAATAAAATGTTACGTGAGAATCCAATACGAAGAAATGAAAAATCAGGCGATCACATATTTTCTGAATTATCTATATATGTCTGAACTAGGGTTGCAAAATCGGGCAAACGGGCTGCCCGTTCGCCCGCTACACAAACGCCCGTTTGCCCGTTCGCCCTTTCGCCCTTTCGCCCGTTTACCCGTTCGCCCTATCGCCCGTTCGCCCTTTCGCCCATTCGCCCTTTCGCCCGCGCCTGTTCGCCCGTTCGCCCTTTCGCCCGAATAGTGTCACGTTTTTTGTTGCAATAACGTTATAAACAGAAATGAACAGGCAAACGGGCGAACGGGCAAACGGGCGAACGGGCGAAAGGGCAAACGGGCGAACGGGCGAACGGGCGAAAGGGCGAAAGTGCAAACGGGCGTTCTGAAAGTCGGGCGAACGGGCGATTTTTTTACAAGCTTAGTCTGAACCAGTTTTTATGGATCCGTCCCAGATAATCTTACAAATAAATTTTTTGAGCAAAAAACTGAAACTAGATTAAGATAAAGCGAAGAAATTATAACTCTTATTCCCATTCCCACCTCTCAACCTCCATTTTTTTTCTTTTCAGATGCATTGACCACGATTCCCTCTGTCCCTCTTGGGCTCAAGGCGGAGCATGCGAAAATTGGCCTGAAATGAGATTGCGATGTCCGAGATCGTGTGAAGTCTGTGTTTAGTCATCATTCATCACCACTCTTTTTGTTCATTCTAGTCGATTTTTTCTTTTGTTTTTCGCCTTTTTCCATTTTTCGGAAAATTTTCGGGTCATTTTGCGATTTTCAGTGCGGATTTAATTTATTCATTGATAAAGAGCAAAATTCTATTCTTGAGAATAAGCGTTTCGTTCAGGACATTTACAATAAGTCGCATCCTGACCAGGCACCCCGGGTGGTCCGGGTAGCCCAGCTTCTCCCGAAGTTCCCGGTCTACCCGGCTTCCCATCATCACCTCGCGCACCAGTTTGGCCAGCCATTCCAGCTTCTCCAACACCTCCACGACTTCCTCGACTTCCAGTGCATCTGAAAATCAATACACTTTTATCTGGAGATGACCAATCCCACCCTTACTCACCCTTGATCTCCCATTCTTCCTCTCGCTCCTCTCTCCGACATAATATGTATTGTATCCATCCCATCCTGACCTGGTTCCCCATCCGATCCATCGATCCCATTCAACCCTGATGGCCCAGCTGGACCTGCTGGTCCAATTGTATCCTCACCATCTGGCCCGATTGGCCCAGACTGACCTGGTGGTCCAGGAATCCCCGGAGGTCCTGGTTCCCCGGGGAAACCAGGAGGTCCACTTGGGCATTTGATACACCCTTCATGAGACATTCGAATATCCATGTTTGATATACCTGGCTCGCCCGGATGTCCATCAGTTCCTCTAGTTCCAGCCACGCCATCCAGCCCGTTTTGGCCTGGAAGGCCTTTTGGACCACGTGGACATTTTGAAGAGGGTTTGGATGAACAAGAACATTGCAAAGATGGAGAGGAGACTTGTCTGAAAAATAAAAAGTTTAATGATTCAAAGAAAATCGAGAAAATTTCTGAAATTCATCTAAAAACTGAATGGTCGGTGTTGTAGTTGTGTTGGTTCAACGAGGTAGATGGAGCACAACTTTATTAACCCAAATGGGGTAATAGCAAAAAAACTGATTACAATGAGCGGGGAGCGAGTTTATATAGGGAATGTGAACAACACAAAAATAGTAAATATAGCGGGGAAAATGGAGGTAGATCAAATATAAATGTGGTAGATCAAATATAGATATTTGATCTAAACAATTAGTAACTCTATGGGTCTACGATCCCAACAGTCGGCTTCTTAAGAGTTTTATTGAGAACTGAAACACGGGAAAAAGTTTACGATTTTGTAAATTTAGAATATTGAGTGTGAAATCGGGCAAATGGGCAGCCCGATTCTCAGAACGCCCGTTTACCAGAACGCCTGTTCACCCGGTCACCCGTTTACACGTTTACCTTCACACGGGAAATCGGGAAAACGGGTAAGCGGGTGTGGGAAAACAGGAGCAAAAAAATACGGGCAAATCTACATTTAATTTTCAAATTTAGGGACTCAAAGGTATCAGCAATGTGAATCAATTTTTGAAAGACAATATCTGAAAAAATAATTTCATAATTTTTGTTCTGAACATCTTCATTTTTTTGAAAAAAAATAAATAATTTTGATTGCCAATTTTTTTTCTGAGGTTGAAAACATTTTCTGGAGGATTCTTTTCGAAAAAAATTTGTTTTAAAGAATAATTTTTTTCCGCAAATAAATTGAAAAGCTCGAAAAGCATCAAACACCATGTAAAAAAAACATTTGAAATTTTTTTTAAATTTGGGGATAGATTAGTATTCTTATTGTCAAAACTTGAAGAAGAACCATTAAATTTGAGCGTCTCTATGTTTTTTTTTAAATTACACTGTTTTGACAGAAAAAAAATAAACTTTAAATCTCGAAATTTTTCTAACCATCTAGGAGAACATTTCGACAATGAATATTGATTATCCAACCAAGTCTGTCAACGGCAAACGATTATATGTAGTTTGAACCGACGAAATAGCAGGTCAAAATGAGAGATTTTGAAACTTTTCAAAATTTGATCTACTTTTCGTTAGCTGACCTACACGGATGAGCAATAACATCTCTAGGAAAAATTGTATTTTTTCAAAACATTAAGATTTTCAGAAAAAAATCCTGGCTTTAATTTTCCTAGATATCGTTCTACAAAAACTGGAGCACGTTGCTGATACCTTTGAGCATAACTGTGCAAAGTATGGGTTCAGACGGAGCATTTTGAACCACAATTTAACCAACAGGAACCCCCTACATCTAAATACAACTGAAAAAAAGTTTCACAACTCACCTTTTCTGCCTTTCCATAACCACAACTTCATCCTTCAGAGACCCCCATAATATCTGATAATTATCACCTTCTTCTCTCAAATATTCTCCAACTTCATACAACTCCCAAAACACCAAACTAGACACAAAAATCAATAGGATTGGTGGACAAGTCGCTAATACCACAACAGTTTTCATACTTATTTTCCTTATTCCATGAATCCATGTTCCTCAATTCTTTATATAGTATCCAAACAACAAAAAAAAACAAGTAAATGGACATATTTTTTCTCCCATCGCTAATTAATCCTAACCTATCTTTTCATTTTCCTTTTTTTCCGTATATCGGTTTGTGGGTCAGCCAAAAACTTACACTCATTTATTTTTTATCATCATCTTCAGCATCAGCATTATCATCATCAGTATCTTCTTAATCACAAGATTGTTTCACTTTTGTTTTATCGTTTCATGGATTCGTCACGGCGAGAAGTGGCTTATGGAGCCACTATTATTGTCTCGTTTATTGTTACTTTGACCACTTTGGCATCGTTTTGTATATCGATTCATCCATTGAATACTATACTTCAACCGGCGTTGAGGAGAAATGTTATGGATTCCAAGTATTGTCAGGTAAGCAATATTCTCCGAGAGAAGTACATTATGGGGAAAGTGTCCATATCCGACTGGTTGGAATGTGCGTCTTCTGAACAAACGACGACCTCCAATTACAAGCATTTTGAACTAGGTACCTCATAGAGTTATGATGAAGCTTTACAGTTTTTAGAATAATAAAAGATCTGTTCCAGATCTATGAACACTTTCTATAATGTATGTATATTGTATAATGTATATGTATAATGTAAGGTCCATCATATATCTATTTCACGTCTATTTTACGTTTTTTATTTCAGGTCTGCTCTTATTGTACCTTACAGTTAGCTTGTATAAACGAGCGTTCGGGCGCCCCGTTCGACCGTTTATTTAGCGCCCGAACGCCCGTTTATTTTTTTTTTTGTGTGTTGTTTTCTTCACAAAATAAACGGGCGTTCGGGCGTCGCCGTTACAAGCCTACCTTACAGGTCAATTTCAGATCTATATAACATCTATATAACAAATAAACGGTCGAACGGGGCGCCCGAACGCCCGTTTATACAAGCTAACTGTTAGAGACCTGGTGCATCTCTGGTACGGTTCTCCTTGCTTCAGAACTTTTTTTCAAACCTTAAAAAATCTCATGAGTAATTTAAAACATTTTGAAGAGATTATGTTCTAATATTTGTAGAAGGAGAAAAAGAAAAGATTTTGACGACTGGGGGAACCGATCCATAGACTAGACGTCATGGTTTGATCGGTAGGCACGTGCGTTAACCAGTCGGAAATGTCTGAGATGGCTGGACCTTCATTAAGCCCAGACCATCAAGGACCAGAGACTTCTAGACTGAGCACATAGCCTTATATTTATCCATTCTGAAGTCTGATGAATTCAGAAATTAACCAGAAAATCATCAATTTTTCTTGAAAAGGTTGATGATCATGTTTATTTTTAAACAGAAACATCAAAAATTATCAACATTTGCTACTCGAGTTCATGTTTCGAGTTCTAGTCAGAAAAACTGTTAAAAACCCTGCCTGCAGTAGAATCAAAATAAGATCGAGTATTTTTCCAGGAAAACGCCTACGAAATGAAGGAAACATTGGTTGAAATAGCAGAATCCTCCTTCATTAATATTACTCGTGAAAAAAGAGATGAAATTGATGATTTTCTTCGATCAACTGGACAAATGGCAAGAGATCAGGAATGCGAGTAAGTTGAATCATAGAGGCCATGGGGTAGAACTAGTGAATCATATGTATATGGTCATGATGTGAACTTTTCTACCAAATAAAATTCAACAGAATCCTTTAATTCTGATGAAGCTCTGTGAATCAATTGATCTGCAAAAATTCTGGAAAAGAAGTTTACGTTTTTATTATTCGAGAACAGAAAATTTCTTCGTTTTTTTTGAGTTGATATCAATATTTTTGACAGCTCACGAAAATGATAAAAGTTATACGAAACAAAAATAGAACGATAAAATCAATGATCAACATCATTACCTAATTTCTCTTAAAATTTCAAACTATTACACATTGAAGTGGTGGTTTCTGAATTTTAAAAGTTTCCAACATTAGACTTCAAAAAGTTCACAAACGAACCTCACCCAGTAAACCCCTTCCATTTTAACGCTCTCATTTTCCAGATGTCGATTCCCTTCTGGACCACCTGGTCTACCTGGTCGTGATGGTTTACCTGGCTCCAAGGGAGCTGAAGGCACTCCTGGTTTACCTGCGAGACTTCCCTGTGAGCCTGAGAAGAAAATAAAGGATATCTGCATCGATCCATGTCCGCGTGGTATTCAGGGTATCCCTGGAATAACCGGTGTCAAGGGAGAAACCGGTAAACCCGGAACACCTGGCAGAAACGGAAAACGAGGAGAGAACGGCAAAATGGGACCAGTCGGTCTCCAAGGACCACCAGGAATTCCCGGATTGGATGGAGAGATGGGTGATCCGGGAGCAGATGCAACACCGAAGCCATTTATTCCGGGTCCGGCAGGAGAGATGGGAGATGAGGGAGAGATGGGACCACCAGGACCATCGGGAATGCCAGGAATTGATGGACCAATTGGAGCACAAGGACCAAGAGGAAAGAAGGGCAAGCCTGGATTCCCAGGATCAGATGGAATGGCTGGAGCAGAAGGACTTATTGGAGAAAGAGGAGATGAAGGAAATAGAGGGGTGAGTCTAGCTCAACTATTTTTCATGTTTTTCTACCAGAAAAAAGGGTTCCCATAAGAGGTATTATTTGAAAAAATAATGTTTGACTCCTTTTCCAAGCATGTTTTCTCACACAATCATATGATTCATTGGCAGTGAGTCATTGTGTATACTTTTAGACACAGAACATTGTTGCGAAAAATGTTTGGTAAACAAATTATAAAAATGAAACCTGATAACGTTATCAAGTGGATGATTCGAAGGATCCTTCATTTTTTGGAGGGCACCTATTTTTACGAGACTCATTAAATATAATTGGACCCCTACAAAGTCACAGGGTAATAAAATATGAACTCTAGAACCTTCATTTTGCTTTTTTGGGAAACACAATAAAAAAGAGAAAAATATATGAAAAAATCAATCTCACGTAACATTTTAGTACTATTTATCACGTGAAATGTTCAATCTTCTTGTGCATTAAAAGAACATTGCGAACATTTTTGAAAACACTATAACTTTTTTTCACATAGAACTAAAGTTCTTCAAATGATCAGGATGAAAAGTTATCCTATAGTTTGTTGAACTACCCGGTATATGTTCGGGTTTGATCATTTTTCAGGCATTTATAATTTTTTCAATGTTAATTTCAGTACTGAAAATTATGGATTGTGAAAGGAATTTTTAAAAAATTGAATACAGGATGTTTATCAGCGCCCAAAACCCTATCGAATTCCATAGAACATTCCCTTCGTTATCTAATTCCAGAACTAATGTAGTACATCTTATGTAAGCCATTGATAATCTACAATTTTTTGCTCTGAAAATGGAATTTAAGTTAATTTTCAATGTTGAATTCGAATTCTACGTGCAAAAGTTTTTAATTCATTTTCCAGGTTCCACTAAATATAGAAAATATACAGAAAAATTAAAAAGCTGGTTCGTTCCCTTAAAAATGTCTTTTTTTCCAGGTATGCCCAACATATTGCGCAACTGATGGTGGCGTTTTCTTCGTTCAACCTCCAGATTGGATGCTCAATTAAACCATTTTCCATTTTCCGTTTTTCCAAATCTCCAAATCATTGATTACGTGTACATTCTACCTAATAATAAACATTTTATTCTCACAAAATAACATTTCAAACGACACTCCGCAATGCGTCTGGTTTAGTCATACCTTATGTTTATTCATCTTATTTATTAATATATATTTCTTCTTTCTTACTTATATACATTTCGTTTCGAAATGGCACAAAACTCATATTTAAAGGATTTGCAGAATAAAATTAGTATTAATTTTGCGGTAAATGTAGGTTGCAATTTCATATCAGGTGTTTCTTTAATTATTTTGTTTTTTCTTGAAGTATCTCGGAAGTGTGCCAATAGAAACATCAGTCAATGAAATGGTTAAGGATCTCAGGACACAGACAATCACGTTAGTTTTTTTTCCAAAAAAAATGAGGGTGAGGTTCGGGTACCAAAGGTAGATCCATTTTTTGAAGGGGCTGTTAGGATTCACCAAAAAGGAAGTGTGCAAATTATCGTCACCGTATGCGCGTGAAGTGTATGCACAATTTTTTGCAAAAAAAAAAACAAAAAATATACACCCGCGTGTTCGCAATAGAGCACACTTTCTCGCTCAACGAACAAGCTTGTTTTTTTTTTGTTGTTTTTTGCGAAAAACCAGCGAATTATAATTTGCTTCATACACAGATGAGACACGAAGAAAGGTAGTGTTTTCGAGCTAAAAGGGACCTCAAAGCAATAAATAGAGATGCTTCTTTCAACTTTTGTATCCTGATTTTGTGAAATCGAACTTTTGTTCTTAAACCATACTTTTTCGTTGTACTGAATGAACTCACGTCTTTAATAAAAACGTGACCTTTTTCTGTAATATTTCAACAAAAAAATATAGAGAGAAAAAATATGAAAATACTGTAGAGCATTAGAGCGCGTTTGTTTCGTTGTCAGGTTTTGAAAAATGTGAATTTTGAAGAGCGAAGAATTTGATTTGGATGTTTTGTCGGGTTTCAGTTTAGTGTAAAACCCTATGTCCTTAACAACTCACTTTTTTATATTTCTTCTGATCGGCACAAAAATCATGAGATCGTGTTTTTTTGTACAAACTTTGAGAATTTTCCTCTTTTCTCAACTCCAAAATACAGATATTCTAAGACAATAATTGTCGTTTATATTCTAATGAAACATTCAATCATTCCACCTTCCATATATTTTAACCCTCTGATTTTAATTAAAAGCCAGCTGTGGGCTTACCCACAAAATGTACCCTATTATTTATGAGAATTCTAGATTAGACTTCATGGAAAATAAATAGTTTTTTTTTTCAAATTAGCTCCCTGAAATAGATCTAAAGGTGGGGTAAATGGACTCGGCAAGTTGCTTTTAAATGAAAGAGTACATTTTTTAAGGTAATACCCTTGAAGGATTTTTGATCGAAAAGTCTAGTATGTATTCGAGAAAAAATGTTCAAAGTTGAAATATTGGAAACTTTCAACGTATACGTTAAAAGTTTCCAAATTTCTTGTTTCAAATGAAATTTTCTCGAATACCAGACTTTTTTTTTTAAATCCCTCGAGGGTCTTACCTAAAAAATGGTGATCTTTCATTTAAGTTCAACTTGCCGAGTCCCTTTACCCCACCTTTAAGAGAAACGTTTTGTAAAAAGGCAAATTTTCACCATAGTCTCGGACAACGAAAAAGTCATAGTCTGCGACTCGGCTCAAATTTTTTAAATGAAAAGGCCAATGGTTGGACACTATTGTGAACATGTTTTTTCGGCGAGAAAAAAATTTCTCTGGATCGTGGTGCACCGGTGCATATAAAAAGGGCCTATATTTTCAAATGACCGTAACTTTTTTCTTCGTCAATATTTTTTTATTCTGTCAACGCAGTTTTGTTGTATACAAAGAGGAGTAGATTTTTCATGTTAAGACCAAAATTAAAGGACTTCTCCCAATAATAGAATTTCATACATCCGATGAGAAAAGTCAAATTTTTACCCTTCAACCTCCAAAGCGCCTTCTCACACCTATATTTTTTATTATTAAATTATATTCGCCAGAATTCGATCGCTGTCATTGGATTACTGTACTTTTGTTTTTCAACAGGAACAATTTCAAGAACCAAAATTTTTTATATTTATTCAAAACATAGTTCCAATTCTAGAATCATGGAAACAAGTCCCCTTACCTGTATACCTCTACATTCATTCAGGCTTAAAATCACAATCGAATGGTCTTTTTCTGAAGCCATCCGATAAACAATTCAAACCTAGAAACCCATATTTCCTTATTTTTTTTCTAGTTCCCATCTCTTCAGAGAATGCATATCACATCTAGCTGGTTTGGTTGGTCTATGTCCGCCGCATGAAGTTAATTCAGTTGTTGGACGGGTAATATCCTCGATCACCTTTTCATTTCTCTCTTTTATTTTCAGATAATCGGTGAGTTTGAGGTGGACAATTGTCTTGTGGAAATCAACATTTCGTCAAGTATGGTTAAAATTATCAAAAATAACCGGATCGCGCATAGACATCCCCTTAAGACCCTGTCAGTTGGCACAAGAGGAGAAGAGGTTGAGCAAAAAAAAAAAAATATTTCCAGAAAAAAAAATTGGGGCGTTTTTTTAGAGTACGGCAACAATGTTCGGATATATTGCAAAAAACTTTAATGGAAGTGATCGAAGGTGTCATGTATTTGATATAGGAGATATTGAAGAAGTTTCTAGATTCGCGGAATGTTTAAATGCAGCAATTGAGGTGATGTTATTGGAAGCTGAACCGCCGAAGCCAAGCACTTCTAGACCGAATGACGGGTTTGCTGTTCCAATACCGCCAAAACGAAGATCTCATCTGGCTGAAGTCGCGATAAATTTAGAGAGGCAGTTATATTATCATGGAAAGATGTCGAGAGAAGAAGCGCAACCTTTATTAACGAGAGCTGGCGATTTTTTAGTGAGGTAAGTAGTGTTGAAACTATATGTAAAGTCTGCAGGATTCGAAGAGGTGACGTATGGCCCATACCAAGGCTGGAAGACAGCTCGGAAGTTTTGACCTGGTAAAAATCATCGTGGAAATTTGTTTTTTGTTAAAAGTGTTTTTCATAATTATATGGACATTAGGAAGGCCGACAATTTTAGCCCAGGCTGTTGCTTTAAGATTGATAATTTCCAAGTTTTAAAGAATTAAAAAAAAGGAGCTTTTTTTTGTTCCATGTCAATTTTCATCAGAAATAACCTGAATTCTTGAAGAAAAACGCACAGTTCACTACTAATTCTCGCATTTTCAGGCAAAGCAACAACTCCCCCGGCCAGTTCATTTTAAGTGGTTTAACGGAAAATAACGATCATCTGCATCTAATGCTTTTGGATGAATTTGTGAGTTACCAAATCAAACGGTTTTTCTTTTCCAATCATTATTTTCAGCACAAAATCAAAACTTGCGCGGGTCAATTCAAAACAGTCAGTGAACTTGTCGATTTCTACATGTCAAAGGGCATGCCAGTCAAAGTGAATGACTGTTCTATTAAATTAATTCGACCGATTTTAAGAAAACATTAATTTTGAAAATTGCATATCATGCTAGCTTTTGCTCATATTTTTTATTGTGATCTTACTTTGTCGATGGAGCCATTTTGAACAAAAATTAAAACTTGATAACTTGTGCGAATAAAAAATTAGAAATATACATATAATTTATAAAACTACCCGTAAACAATATCAAAATAAATTCAATTACACATTACGAACTACTGGATGGTTCCGCTGGATCAGCCGGAGGCGGCGGTGGATTCGCAGAAGAAGAAGAAGTAGAAGATGTTGCCGGGTTCGACGCCACTGTTGGTGGAAATGGCGGCTTTTTCGTGAACACATTTCGTTGCGAGACGAGTCCGGGAACTATTTTCAGCAAGATGAGCGCGTCAATGTATCGTGTGTGGAACTCCGTGTGCTCCTGAAGACAAATTGATTTTTAATTTCTAGAATGAGTCGAAAAAATCACTTACACTTATAGTATTGCCAAGAACACTATGGAAAGATGGATCATGGAGAGTAAGAAGACGACACCCTTTTTCGGCTATTGGTACAAGTCCATTACCCATGGAAGGAATCGAAATCTGAAAAAATAAAAAGAAAACTAGTTGGATGTTGGATTAAAAACAAACTTACCAGATGAATATAGTCTCCAACATGACTTCGTTTCGCTTTCAGAGGATGATTTGGATACCAAGTATACACAATTCTACCACACATTCCTTTTCCGGGTCGGTAAAGCCATGATAATCGACCAGACATCTGGAATATAAGAGGATTATGATCCAATTTACCCGGACAGGGTGAAAAAGTATTTTCAAGTCATTTTCATCATTATTTTATGGCACTGAATCAAGTCTGACTTTACCTGTTTCAAGTTCGTTTTTGTAGCTAAATTTATTCGAGATTTTTCACAAAAAAATATTGAAAAAGTCTATTTTTGTCCCTGATGTTGGATCTTTTAAAATTAGGAGAATATCTGTTTTAGGAACAGTTCTAGTAAAAATATATCAGGCTTTGTTCGATTGAAAAAACACTTTTTTTCACAACTCACGCTCTGAATCGTCTCATCCGGCCAAACAACCAAACACTCTCCGGTCGATTTCAGCGGCTCGTTCAAACACTGGAAAATATGCTCGGGATCGGCGATTTGAATCCAGGCTCCAACACAAATTTCTCTCGATTCACCCAAAATATTGGTCGATTTCAAAATTTGCGGAATATTCGGTCGAATCTCAGTACTGTCAGTTTTTCTCGATGGGCCAGGAATTACAGACACTCGAGCTCCTCCATCTTTTGTCATTTCGACTATCGAATTTTCGAGTTTGGTGGCTGGTAGTGGCGCGATATGTTGTGTTATCGCTGCTACTTCCTGATCAGCTTCGGCGTCATTTTCAATCGATTCGACATCATGCGTAGGGGTTCCAATGCGGAAAACAACACGTGGAGTTGGAGGAAGAACTGCAGAAGACGATTGCTGTTGCGATTGTTGTTGAGACTGTGGCTGAATTTGTTGCATCTGAATCGATTGTTGTTGATGTGCCGACGTACTTCCAGACGGTCCAAAATGATTGAGAACCGTATTCCAGCAAGTTCTTCCGAGATCTCGGAGTCCCTGAACAAAATAAAATATTAGCAAGATACAATAGGGAAAAATCTAACCTCAAATGTGAAACATGGCCCAAAGATTCGCTCAATCTGAGAATGTGATTCAATATGTGATGTGGTCAATGGAGACACGTAGATCGGATATCCAACAGGTTGATCAGCCGAACTATTGATCATATTTCGCAAAACTTGTCGCGCATTTTGAATACTTCCACGTTCAGGATTGCGATTTCGTAGGAAGATAAGCTCTTGCTGTTGTCCGGCCCAAAATGCTCGAACACATTCACGATTCAATTTGATGACTCTGAAAAAATTATTTGTAAAATAGGTTCATGAGGTTAAACTGTTTTTATTGGTACACTTGGTAAAAACTACGAACTCAGGAAAATTTTTTTCAGAAATTAAAAAAATGATTACTCTTCAGCAAACTCAAAGATATTCATAGGTTATCGAAAAGGCTGAACCAGGTCCAATGTTTCCTACTACTCACCTCATATTCAAATGCATTTTATTCAGCATAATAATCTTATAATCATCCTGTCCATCATCATAAACATGTCTAAGAGCGAGAAGCGACGGTGTGTTTGCCAAAATCGACTTTCTCCATCCCGGATCTTGTTCATGCGAAATGAACATGTTCTCCTGATGCTCACCAATACACGAAAAAAGACTTTGATGATCATCAAACTCTTCGAAATGTGCAAAATGATCTTGATGGAGTTTGAGAGCCATTTTGACCGCCGGCGAGACAACACATCGGAGAAGATCCATGTCACAGAAAACCCATTCATCGCGAACACAAGTGATTCTGCAAATTGTATGACGGAGGTTAATCGAGTAATTACAGATATGTATATTACCTGAAATCGCCTTTGAATAGCGCATGCAAGCCATACAGAAACGATTCAGCTGCACTCGAATGTCGATTATAAGCTGCTGTTCCCAAGGATCTTCTCGCCACTAATGATAACAGATAACATAATCCAATCACATCTTGTTTCTCTTGTTTATTCCTAAAATTGCGATAAAAAGTTGCATAATATTGCCTGATTTTGAGGAAAACTCACAAAGTCTCTTCCGGTTTTTCCGAAGCTCGTTCATTCACACAAAATGTGATCCATGACTCATAGAACGCAGTGAAACTATCACGTGAGATTCCGCCTTCGGCATTGTCATAATCTTCATCGTTTGTCGAGCAAAACATCGAGTCCAAGTCGACATATTTCGGAACAGACATCACATTTCGAATCGAGGACGATGCGATCGCATCATTTAACCATTGAGATAGTTTGGATGATTTGATAGCGTAGTAAATTATGCATTTGATGTACAGAGTGACAAGGAGTCGACGGAGTTCGTGAACCTGAATGAGATACGTTTCGAATGCAATATTCGAATGGATGGGATTGAAGATAGTCAATTTATGAAACCTTTTTTGAATTCTTAACAAGTAAGTAAGTAGAAGTTAGTTAGAGAAAAGTTGTAGGTATAAAAACCTTACAAAGAAGGTCAAAATTTTGAAGTTTGAGAAAAGTTCTGATGTTTTTCTAGTCAGATTTTTTAATTAGCACATTTTAGTGGTTTCGCATAATTTATCCATTTTACTCGGATGGAGTTAGGGAATTTAAGAACCCTCGATTTTTCGAATTCGCTCAAAACATATGAAAATAAAATAAGTTTCAAAAAAATTGGTAAGCCGTTTTTTTTAAATTTATAGCAGAGTTTTTTAACGAAATTCAACTTGAAGAAATGTAAACACCCACCTGTAGTAAATTGACGGCCGAATTATCCGAGATACTGTATCCATCAATAATATATTTTCCGGACACAACTTCCCATGCCAACCATCTCAACCCGAATGCGGTATTCAAACTCAAGAATCCTGGCAAACTTCCCGGTGCACAACAACAGCATCCAGTTCCATCTCGAATATCCTCCGAAATTGCCTCAACTTCTCTTTGATGACAATACGTTCCACGGAATTCCAATCCTCTCAATTGAAATGTCACGAACCCATTACCAACTTCAATGATGTGAACAAGACAGTTCAAGTAGAAACTGGCAAGAATGAAGCAATCGCCTGGTTGGACACTGGTCGACCATCGACCCATCGCCAAATCGGCGGCCAATGATTTTTGTAGACTTCGAGTGAGATGTTCGTAGAAAATAGCGTTGAGATTACTGTCATCCATCATTGGACCGCGATCAATTTGTGAAGCGAGACGGGTATTCGATGCATCCGATCTTTTCGTGTTATAGTCTCTTTCCCAGAATTTGACAGGTCGAACATATGATGCAGTGAAAAACGAAGATCCTGAAATTGTTTAGTTTTTTTTTTAAATAGGTATAGTTTTCAAGAAATTGAAAATTCGGTTTAAAAACATTTAGAAAAAGATCTGACCCTGATTTCACCAAGACTCCCAGAAAAACACCCTCTCAACAAACCTAAAAACGGATTCAATGGCGCCGAAATCACACTCGAAATAACCGTTTGCACCGCAATCAGAGCAGAGTGTGGTACTGAAAACGGCTGGGCGAATGCATGAAACGCACTTCCCCAACTGATTTGCCATGGTGCAACATAGACCATAATGAAGTTGATTTTGAGGTAAAGTTCAATGATTTTTGGGTAAACCGCAACACTCAAATATGCAATAAGTGGCAGATAAGAGGTGCTGCCCGGCAAGTTTTCAAAATCAAAATACGTGGACATACAGGCGAATCCGATTGGGATGAACATGAGCTGCGGTTGAGAGAAACTACCACGAAGAAGACGAAGAGCACATAATGGGATTACACAGAAATTGAGGCTCCAGTTGTTTTCCGTCATCATTGAAGTGACCAACATCGGATAAAACTGGAAAATCACGAAAATTACAGTACTCAATGGAAAATAAAACTCACAATATTTCTTTCAATGGCGACCATCCACATATGTATCACCTCAAAAACCATCAATTTGGCCGCATCCGGCGATTCGAACTGCTGATGTTCAGCAGATCTCAAAATTGGTTGCGAAATCAAACACCACGGGGTATGTGTTCTTAGTTGCGGGTAAATATAGTGATTGAATGTTCCAAGAACAACGCATATTGCGGCAAGAATTCGTGTGAGATACGGTTGAGTTGCGGTGAATAACGACGTGGAATGTAGAGCAAAAAAGAAGAGAACCAAAAATATAGTGAAAAGGAGATCATATCGAGCCCGTTGGAATACTGTTCGTCGAACTGTCGCCGGCATTTCATCTGTGAATCTTGGTCCAGGAGTATCTTCTCCATTATTCGCCTTTTTATCCTCATCATTTTCAGATGTACTTGTTATTTTTCGAATTGGTGATATTAGAATTTCCATTAGTACAACAGTCAATTGTTGATTCGATGACATTCGACTCAAAAGATAGGATAATGCAATTGTTGTGGCGATAAATGCAGAGAAAATTGGATTTTGAGTAGATTTCGGTGATGAATTATTGGCGACTCGACAAAAAATGCAAAGTATCGAATATACAAACACACTCTTAACAAGTTGGATGAACGCTGAGAATACACCAAACGAGGCTGTTCCTCCAAAAATGTGCATTTCGATTTGTTCAAAAACATGATGTAAAAGAGTATTGATCTGGAATTTGAAACTTAATTAAAGTCTCTCAGATGTATGAAAATCTAACCTGTGGCAACCATCCAAGAGTGAACGCGACCGGGAGTAATAACAGGAAAACAGATACCAAATCTCGTGCGGCCACAATGAATCCCAATGGTTCAGTCATCAGAGATGCAAAACTCCAGGATATATCAGATGAATCTGTAGTTGGATAGTAGCCAGTGAGATAATGAAGATATACAAGAAGAGTTGACAAGAGAACGAAATAGATCGGGCGATTGTAGGACACAATCCAGTTGAAACCATGAATCGGTGAAGCCGCATCGGGTTGCACACTTTTCAGAAGAGAAAACTGAAAAAAAAAAACAGATGTTTTTCCAAGAGAACTTGACACTGGTGTATCTTATTTTTGAATTATGTTTTTTTTTTCAATTTGACATATATTTTTAAAAAGAACTTTTATTTTTCGAAACGTTACAGAATTAGAATATATTTACCAAACCAACAGAACTACTTTTTTTCAAGATCGATTTTTTCAATAGAAAAAGAATCAAGGAAACGAAAAGGTTGTAAAATGTCGAAATACGGATTTATTCACAACGTTTTGACATGAAAAAGTATGTTTTGTGTCAATTCATTGAATTTTTTGCACTTTTGGTGAGATGTTCATAGTGATGGAGTTGAACTGATTTGTTCATTTTCAAACAAAAATCAAAATTATGAAAATAGAAATTCTTCACACATGACCAAATTCGAACCCTCAAGTTCGTACTTTTTGTTCCAAAACCCTTTGACACAGAAAAAACCAAACTCACATGTGCTGAAGCCACGACGAATGCAAAGAACACAATAGCCAATTCATAGTAAATATCCGAAAAGATGATAATAGCAGCCAGTGCAGAAACTATAGCACCCAACAAAACATCGAAGATGAACGAGTAGAAGAAGCGATTTCGATCGAAAAGTCGGTCCACTGATGGGCGGTCGAGCTGAATTTAAAAAAAATGTTTTTCATTTTTGTCCCGAAACCCATACCTTGAGATTGAAGCTTTTCTGAACTTTGGGAAACATTTTCATCTGATAATAATAACTTTTCCTAATGTTCGAAGGTCTTCTTGAGAAATCAGGTTGTTGACCAGTCGACGGCGCTTGAATTGGATGAAGACTCGAAAACGCCACTTCTGACAAAAAACGATATCTCGACGGTCCTTGGGAATAACTCTCGAGTTGCGAGCGGAATACGGCATCATTGTGTTGTGTACGGATTCCACGTGGTGCACTATCACGTCGTCCATTATTACTTTCGATAAGATCCATAATTTGTTCCATTTGCCAAACCGATTCAGGTTCGGTTTCGGGTTGTTGTTGTGGTTGAGAGGGTTCGTTGGATCCAGATCCGAGAGCAGATCGGAGACGAGAAGCAGCTGCGGTGAAACATACAATTTGATTGCCATGTGTAGACCTGGAATTAGACACATTGAAGGCAGAAAAGAATTGACAGGTTTTCAAAATAAATGTTTATCAAAAAGGAGTTATCTTGAATGGTAAAAAAAAATTCAATGCAAATGATGTCAGCAAATGTAGAAAAACCATTTTTACAATATTTTTGGAAACTTCCGAAAACTTATTTTCGCACAAACCAGTCAATCGAATGTTTCGTTTTTAATATGTTGAGGATCACTTTTTTTTAAACAAATACAAAACATAAATAAGAAAATTTTAATTATGGATTATTTCGCACTTTCAGGGTTTTAAACAAATACAGGCTTTTAAGGTTCTGAAACATTTTGCAAGAACTCAGTTTATCAGAACTAGTTGTAACTTTTTTTCATGGAAAATAAAAATTAAGGAATATTTGTGGAAAAAAACGTGTTTTTGAATTTATCATATTTTCCAGTAACAATACTTTAAACTCTAGTTTTATTTGAACTAGGCCGATTCACAGTTATATTTTCATCATTTTAAACGAAAATTATATAACTTACGTAGTTCTTGTGGCTCCGGTTCCCGAGGGAGCATGAAATACACTGGACGGTAGAGTCGGCATATAGGTACATGATTCATTCGATGAACTCGATAATGCTCGATCTCTTCGAGTCAATGGAATTGGATCATGTGCTTTACTGGTACTCGGAATATTCACATCTTCCTCCTCTTCTTCCTCATCCTCTTCTTTTTCATCATCCGTACTATCATACATACTTTCAGGCAATGCTTCTAATTGATGCTTCTTCTCTGAATTAGTAGCTCCTCCTCGATTTAATAAATCCATAATAGCTCTTCCAGATCCAAGCGGTTGTGCAGTTCCAATTCCATTTTCATCGAACGTATATGTCCACCAAGTACCATCATCATCTTGGAAAGAATGAACAGATCCTTGGGTGGTATCTTCGTGGCCTTGTGCGATATGATGATGTGAGTAAGAGGAGGAAGGTTGTGATGTTCCAGCATTCCAATCGACGAATGGGCTCGATCGTCTTCTGAAAACATTGAGTTGAAAGCCGTTTCTTCGCTAGAAAAGTGTAAACTTACGCAACATTTCTTAGAGCATTCGGAACACCGAACATATAACTCGACGAAGATGGTCCTGCTGGGCTTTCTGATGGTCTTGGCAGAGCTTCTTGTGATTGTCTGATTCGACCGAGTCGACTCATTCGAACACTTTCAATCGCATCCAATGTTTCCGGATGTTTATCTATGAGCTCTTCGAGGAACTTGGTGATTTCTACTTTGATGTCACTTCCATTTTCAGCTGAAACAAATTAATTTTATCGTTTTTTGTCGATCCAAACCAGAGGAAACAGGGAAAATAGACATTCTCTATTTTAATATTCAATTTAAAAAAGCATACCATCATCTGCGGAATATCTAGACGTTGTCGGTCTATCCAACTCATTTCCTCCACTTCCCAAGGATACGACAACCGGTGTGAATCCGATCGATGATGGCATACTTCTCGAGGACTCTTGCGAATCTCTACTTCTTATCAAACTTCCAGCAAACACCGCCGGCGATCCGGCTCTTCGATTAGCTCGTCGTCTTCCAGACGAGGTACTCGCTGTGGTACCTGTAGACGACCTGCGACGAGATGATCGTCGACGAGTGGGTACCGATGATGGCTCTGTTTTGGGAGTTTCTGCGGCAGTGACATGTAGAGGTTCATCTTCGAGTTGAATCATGAATTGAATCGCTGGTTCAGAAGATCGACGACGAACTAAATCGGACGAATGTAAATGGTGTACACATCAATTTTGAAAAACTCACCATCGCTGGAATCTCCTAGAAGTGGACCATGCAAGATGTTTGGTTCGGATCTTTGTCTCATATTAGTCTTATCATCAGGTCTGATAACTTTCATTCCATCGATTTCATCATCTTCATCTTCATCCTCTTTTTGCTCTTCCTTCTCTTCTTCAACTTCTTGTTCTTCTTCGATTCGAACTCTTCTCGACGTCTCACATGATGTTCTTCCTCCTGCTCCTCCACCGCTATCTTGAGTTCTGCGACGATTTGCTTGATCACCTGGCCACAAACGTGGACCATAGGAACGATCCAAACTGCGCATCTGGAGTCCCATATCGCGCATCTCAATCATTTCGATATCAGCGGCGGGTTCTGGAATTTTTTTCGATGTTTTCCTTTTTCTTTCTAAAATTTTTATCTAGACTCACGCTCACTATCTCGAAAAATCTCATCAATCGAATCGTTGATAGTTTTTGTGACTACGATCGGATCTGTCGTGTCAAAAATCATATGCATATATGTGACAGTTAATTTGATAAATGTGAACATGAATACAGTGAAAGCAATATAAGAAACAAGCAGTGTTATTGACATGGCTCCCGAGGCGAAAATTCCAATTAACAGTGGAAAGAGCAATAATAACAACCAAACATATAAATGAACCGTATTTGTGAACATTGAATATCCTGGCTCATAGTACCATCCTCCAGTCAACGACGCCCATATTCCTTGCCGAATCACTTCGACAATGTGCGTCGTGACACTCATCTGTCAGTTCTCGTTTCCCAGGACCCGCTGGAATTAGTTAAATTTTAAGTTATAATCGATATTTTGTATTTATGAGCAAGAATAAAAAAGGAAGAAAAAACAACAGAGATGAAAGAGTGTGCGGTAACAGGAGGCACGAAAGAAACGAAAATGCAGAAAGTGTGCAGCTTAGCGTATAATACCATGTTCATGTCTCTCCCTTTCGCACACTCTCTCGTTCACTGTCTAAACTTCTCAGCCGTCTCTTCAGGGAAGTTTCTCTCTCGCTAATTAATTTTATTCTTTTTTTCGGTGATTTCATGAAAAACTAGAAGTTCAGAGATCTCGCAATTAATAATTTTCACTGAAAAATAGAAATTGAGTTAAAATTTTTTATGAAGTACATAGAGTAGAAAAACAATTTTCAAGGAAGAAAAAAAAGAAACTACAGTACACCAACAGGAAGGCAGACGTTTGTAATTGACCAAATCTTGCAGATTTGAGTTTTAATAATTGCAAAAGAAAGAATTTTAGGATCGTATTATAGTTTCCAAGGAGATTGTTGATTTTGTTTTTAAATGAGGCATGTGTGAGTTCAAAAAAAAATCTAGACTGCAGATTTTAACTTGAATTATTAACAAAAAACTCACAAATGGTCCTGTTTTCAAATTAAGATTATAATCAGTCCGATAAACAATGCTAGCATAGGTTGAAACAGGTTTCATTCAATTCTTAACAAATTTTTTGGTGATATCAGAATTGGATTATACGAACCAAAGTATCCTACAACGCAATTAAAGGTGGGGTGCGGGAAGTTGGCAAGTTGCTCTTAAACGAAAGAACTCTTCTTTTTTTTAGTTATAACTCACGAAGCTGTTTTTACCGAAAAGCCTAGTATTCGAGACATTTTTTTGAGAAAAGAAATTCGGAGACTTAACCATTTTTAACTTTTTTTCTCGAATACTAATCTTTTCGGTGAAAAATCCCTAAGGGTTATACCTTAAAAAATGTGTTTCAAAACGTCTGGTTCTGGGAACAAATTATGCTTTAAGTTGAATCTACAACTACCTCATGACTTTGAGTTGTATTTGGCTGATAAGGTCGCTCCACTGATACCTGGATTACGTCAATCCTTCCCACTTTTTTCTCTCTCCCGACCGTTCTTTTCATACTCTTCATTCCCTCCCTCACTCATAATTATCCTTGAATACCCCCTCTACTTCTCCCACTTCTCCACACTATTTCCCAAGCTCCGCCCCATTTTTGAGATGAATAAAAACAAGGTCAGAAGAAGTGGACGGTATTGTTGTAACCTGTATTATTTATTCATTTTTTTGTCTCCTATTATTTGTTGTACTTGTGAAAACAGACATATGCAATGTATTATATTCTATTTTTGTTTCTAGTATCTTTTGGTAAGTATCTAAGAATGTAATACGTGTAGAAAATTATGGGTTTTAAAGGAGAGACAGCGTTGAAAAATGATGACAATATTCCGGTGATTGAGATTCGCGGCGAAGGAGCACCGATGAGCTCAGCACAAATCAGACATTTGGAAGAAATGGATAATGGAGGACCATTGGATATCAAAGTATGGGATGTGGGAGATATAAGGACTAAAATTTCTGATTTTGCTCCAATGTTTTGAAAACCTTCTAAATGATTGTATAGAAACAAACTATTACCACCTATTCAGAACTGACTCCAATGAAAAATATCGATTAACTGGAATTCAAGAATATGAAAATCAGAAATACATTTTTGCAATTCAGTCAAAATCAGGAAAATCTGGTGGGCCACAAGATAATCAAAACGATAATCTGCAAATTTGCATTGTAAACTTTTTTTGAATCTGCACACACCGAATATTAAGAACATTTGTGACTGTGAGCATAACTTTGTGAACATGTCTGATAATTTATATAACTATCAGCACTGGGACCAAAACCATTGTTTCTTAAAGGAGAACTCCGACATAAATTCATTTCTCGTTAAAAATAAATTCATATTCACGTCAAAATAGTCGTTCTGAGCGAAAAAAAAACCTGAAAGTTTTGCTTCGTGAGCACCAAAAAAGTAAATCAAGAACATTCTTCTCACTTTGATTAGTCGGTCAAGTGCGCTCTATCGATACTGTCTGTTTCTTTTCTTTCTCTCTGTTTTTAACACACACTCACAATTGTTCGTAATATTCGGTGTGTACAGATTCAAAAAAGTTTACGACGCAATTTTGCAGACCACTTTTGAATTCCTATTTCAATGAAATTTTTTTCACAAAAATGTGAGAAAATATTCAACCTACTTGTATTTTTTTTCGAATTAAACTAAAAAACCCATGTTTCAGCTCTATCTATTTTTGCCCGAAAACAGTAAACTTATTTTCCCAAAAAAACCAACTCAAAAATTTTTTCTCAGTTTTTCGAAAGAACAGAGTTCGAAAAACAAAAGGAAACTTTTTTTTTCAGATAAAAAATTCGAAAATATCACTCCGATTTTTGTACTTGAGTCAATTTGTGGGCTCAAATCACAGCACGAAAATTCAAAATATAATTTTTGAGATAACTTCAGCCTTTCTGCTTTAAAAAAATCACGCTTAAATTGGCCATAAATTTCTTTAAAAGCAAAATTAATATTTCCAGATTGAGAAAACATTTGTCCCCGCAAAATGTCCACAACAAGCGAAACGTCTCGACTTCATCACTTTCCATTACAAAGTATTCACCGAAGACAACAAAAAAGTCTATCAAACATACGGAACATCTCCGGTTACAATTCAACTGGGAACCGGTATGATCATACCAGGTCTTGACAAGGTCAGTCTTATATAGTTAACCATAATTAACCTACTTAAATGATTGATGCCTTTCGTTTTTTCTTGCAGGGGTTAAAAGGTATGTGCGAAGAGGAATTGAGAAAAGTTAGTGTTCCTTATCGATTGAGTCGAAAACCAAAAACAAGAGTATGGAAAGGTATTCCAAATGATGAGAATTGGTTGCAATTTAACTTGGAAATGGTCAAAATTGAACCATATAGTCATGAGAAACAATTCGAAAGTTTGGATTTAAATTCGGATGGAAAATTAGGAGAAAATGAATTAGTCGATTATCAAAAGAAAATGAAGAAAGAATTCGGAAAAGGTTGGAAGAATGAGGATATTGACAATGTAACTGCTGCTAAATATTATATCAAGTGAGTGAAAAAATATAGACAACCACAAAGTGTGTTGTAAAACTTTTTTGGACAAAACTCTGTACGCCTGACCAACTTTTTGTTGACCAATGTATTAAAAGATGATCAGATGATATCAGGAACAAATAAAACAGTCATTATCAATAGAGCGCATTTTATCAACTAGGTTTTTTATTAAAACTGATCATCCTCACTATAAATATAGTCAAGGGTTGATGCTCAATGGTAAAATCAACAAATTTCAATAATTTCGGCACAAAAATATTTACGGTTCATATTAACTTCGAATTAGTCGTCTATTGATTGAACAAATTCAATTTTGTCAACAATAGCACCAAACAAAGAAAATCGAAATATTTTGCTCACTCTGCTCGGTGGATCATGTGTGCTCTATTGAAACTGTCTTTTTTTTTCTCTATTTTTTCAACACTCTCACAATTGTTCGTAATATTGGGTGTGTGCAGCTTCAAAAATGTTTACGAGGAAACTTTGCAGTCCAGTCTTAAATTACCATTTCATATTAAAATATCAACTTTTTATGAAATTCTAAGAAAAATTCCAACCTTATTTTTTTCGGATTAAATTCAAAAAATCAATGTTTCAGCAATATTATTTTCAACCCACAGTTCTCCTTCAAAAAACTATGGTTTTGCCAATTATTTCGTAGTCGACCCTTCGTTTAAATGGGAATCAGAATTCAGGAAAGTCTGTTTCGAAAAAATTGAAATCCTGATTTTTCGGTTGGCCAGTAACTCAGAAAAAATACTAGCTGTCGAGTTCTTTTGGGAAAAAATTGTGTGAAAAACTTAACTGTTTCAAATATTATATTAGAAATCTTTAGCTTAAAGTTTTTTGTTCACATTCCTGATATTATTTCAGATACTTCGATGTCAATTCAGATGATTTGATCACTTTCGAAGAGTGGAAGAAAATCATGAATCGCGACGAGACCGAAATGGAATCAAAGAAATCTGTGAAAAAGCCGAAAGGTAGAAAAAGAGACCCTGGAATGGGATGGATTCTCGACTTCAACAACGATGGAATAATCACTCCAAAGGAACTCGACGAAGCCTCAGATATATTCGAAAATGCACCAAAGCGATTGCCAAATGACGCCAAAGACGAATTATAGTTGTTATATTTTTTTTTTGAATTCTCATGAACATGGTGATAAAATAAAGAAATATTTTTTTTACTTTTTCTCTTCAGTCTTCTTCTCCTCCGTCTTCTTTTCTTCTCCCTTCTTGTCTTCGCCCTTCTTTTCCACTGGTTTTGGAGGATTCTTAAACTCTTCAATCTCCATCTCCTCCCAATCATACGGGAATTCCTGAAATTAACAAAAACATTAAAGATACTTCTTGGGATATTTATTTTGTGCTCACCGATTTTCCACTAAACAAAATCGCATTGTTCAACCATCCATAAATTTCGCTATAATTCGGCTCAATTTTGAACGACAACTTGTCAATCTGAAATTTAGAAAAGTTTAGAAGAGATCAGCAATAATCTATAAACAACTCACAGCACGCATGATCTCGACAAATTCAGCTGGCAATCCACCCAATAATTCTCTCATCGGAAGACCGTTTCGGCAAGCTTTTTGGTATTCAAACACCTCTTTCATATCCTGGAAATTGGATATCAAAAATGGTAAAACAGGAAGTGAATTTCTTATCAGGGCTGGTTTTACCTTACGAAAAATATAAATATTTGGTAAAAATTATTGGGAAAAAACGATTCCGAGATTTTGTTTCCGATTTTTTCTGACTCAGATAAAAAAAATCATGAAGTTTAAAACGTAAGAACTTGAATGCATTATTAAATCCAATCAATAAAATCACAGAAATATTTTTGAAAACTCAAAAAAATGTACAAGTACTCCCCGATTCAATATTTTCTTGAAATTAGTGCACTCATACATTTTAACCTCCTGTTAACCATGTCATAGTTTTTATTCTGAGGTGATTTGGCCCGTAAAAAGATCAAAATACTATGGCATTTTATTTTCGTGGTACCCAATGAATTTTTACTAAACACTCTTTTTTTACATTTACTCACTTTCAAATGAGCCCATGGCAAACATCCTTTGATCAACTCGACAGTCATATAAAACCACATCTCCATATCCTCCATTCGGCTGAATTCAACATGACTATACGCGGTTCTTGGCATATGTCTCAGACTTCCAACATATTTCCATGGATTAACACTCGGCAACTTCAATTTCCCATCCGGTTTCACATATTGATGTGAGAAACCGAAATCCAAAATGTAGACATTTCGAAGCTCTTCCGGATTTTTTCCATTATAATTACCAATAGCGAAAGTAGATGGAGCAATGTTACGATGAATAAAACCGAGCTAAGACAAAAGTACTAGGTGATAGCGTTAATTTGAATGGGACCTACACGATGAACTTCCTCGATTCCTTTCAAACATTGTTGAGCTACACTAAGTCCACAACAAAGTGACAATTTTCCGCCTGGGAGTCGTTTTCTGAGTGCTCGAAGATTCTTTCCGCATAAGGTGATAGCGATCCAGTTGTAATCTGTCTCATTTCCTTTTTCGTACAATCTGGAAGAAAGAGGGTTATGTAATTGGAGAAGAAAAAGGGGATTTTAGCACTTTTCGAAAACGGACTGAAAATTTTTAAATTTAACAAATTTGGAAAATCCCACGATTCAAAACGGGTTTTGAACTTTTAAACAAATTAGTGATAAAATCCTTGAAAATTGAAAGGAAGATCACGTCTTAAAATTTAGAAATGAAATTCCACGTTTTAAAACTTAGTGCCAAAAAAGTTCTGTCCTAGTATATGGGTCCCAAAACATTATAGGGTTCTATTAAAATTTAGTGTAAAAAGACAGGGTATCAAAAAAAGGTCCCAGAATAATATAGAGATCTCATCATAACTAAAGAGTCCTACTTCCAAAATTTGAAAAAGCGGAGTTTCATAAAAATGATTAGAGACTATGCACAATGAAGTGAAAAGCCAGTCGTTCAGGAAAAAAGTTAAATCTACACAACGAATAATAAAAATTGCATTCAAAAATCCCTGATTTTGTCAAATATGCTTTTTAAATTAAGTTGGGACCCCACATATTATTTTTGGACCAATATTTGAAATATTATATTTCGTTCAAAGACAGGTAAAATCGGGAAACGAATTTTCCCAGCCAAAAAATTTAAAACCACGGAAGCTAGTTAGTTTTCTCCATTTCGAAGAACCAATTCGTTTTGACTACGGTTTGTAAACATTTACGTCAAGTTGTGTTCTGTGTGCAAACACGATGAATGAGCGACTTTGAAAAAAGGATTTTTTTTTGGAAAATAAAAAAATTTGGAAACGTGTCTTACACATTGAAAACTCATTAGTAGATAAATATTAACTCAAAAAAGCACATTTTTTAGTAAAACGATGGAGAGATTTTTCACCAAAGTCTAGTTCTAGTGTGCAACAAAAACTTTATTTGAACTTAGAAATTCGGATACTTTGCTACGTTTAAAGTTTCAAATTTTTAACTAATGTTTGTTTTTTTTTCGAATACCAAACTTTTCTGTGAAAAAATCTCTCAAAGGTTTTACTGATCTATCATTTGAGAGCAATTTGCAGTGTGTTTTTACCCCATCTTACAGCTATAAAATTCTCTCTTTTTTCATCAATAAAATCCCTGTTCCAAAATCTGACGATAATTTTCACAAATCAAAGTACGGGACCAAAAATCCATGTTTCAATATTTCGTTTTTCCCTTGAACTCACTTGCAGAATTGTTTGCTCTTCTTCATCTGTTCAACTTTCAACAAAACAAACACCTCGAATTTCAAAATTTCGATTGGCTCATTCTTTCTTTCAATCTTAAGAATCAATTATCATCTTCAACTTCCCTCTTTCTAAATACAGTATACCTTAATCGCCGCCATCTTTTTATTCTTCGTATTTTCAGCCACATAAATCGTGTTGAACCCCTTTTCAGCATCAATTGCACGAACAACTTTCCACAATTTTCCTATATTTTCCCCCTGAAAACAAAGAGGAGTACTGTATATAATGGATATTGATTAGTATGTACCGGTTGAAAAGCCTTCAAATCTTTCATCGGTTTGACTCGTTCATTGTAGTCGACTTGTTTCGGACATTCTCTATCTGCATCAGTAATGTTACGATCTTCCATGTCTGCGAAAAAAGTATTACTGTAGATTTCGTTGTGAGTCCTACCGCCCGATTTCCAAAAACTTACTAGATTTTTGTGTCTGTTCTCACTTGTTCAAAAAAAAATTCGAAAAATACCAGAATCCAACCACTTATGCCCCATTTCTTTGTTATACGTGGCAAATGTGTCACGTATCAATTTTCTGATTCGAATCCACGTTTATTTCTTGATTTTCCGATCATTTCGATATTTTGCTGAATCATGAATGAATGTGGACATTGTTGTGTAAAAATTGGGGAAGAGCCAGCTCTTTTAGCAAATGGAAAAATGTGGCATGTTCATCATTTGATGTGTGATTTGTGCAATTGTCGGATTAATGATGGCGAGAGGTAAAATTTCATATACTTGGCACAAAGTAATCTGTTGAGCCCCAAATTTCACGCTGTTTTGCTCAATTGTATAAGTGCCACAGTTATTATAGGACGATACGTATCTGAAAAATAGAAATCGTAAAAAACTTACCTTGAGATTTTGTGAAACGTTTTTGAGAGCCAAAATGGTGTGAACGTTTTCCAAAAAAAAACAAATTTAAGGTTACTTTTTTCTAAAAATACACTGAACTCTCAAATTGTCGTAGGATATCTCAAAGTTGATCAATCTACTTCAATTTTTGTTTTCAGACGTATCAATATTTACAGAATCATTTTCGGAGCAAAAACTTATAGATTATCAATAGATCGCGTGTTACCGATCTGTAAAAGGCTTATACTATAGTTTTTGTTTCTAGATGTGTTCCTCAAAATGGAATAATTCTTTGCCAACAATGTCATGTCAAAACAACTCGACCAATCTGCAAAGGTAAGATTACAAATCTTCTCCCGCCATTGTACAGTAATCTATTCCAGGTTGTGGTGATTTCATAACTTCAAACTTGTGTGAGGCATTGAATTCAACTTGGCATCCAACATGCTTTCAATGTTCAGTGTATGTATTTTTCCTAATTTTTTTCTCCAAAATTGTCAACTTCAGGTGTCAAAACCCTTTGGACAAGAAGTTCTACCAACTTCCCAATAAAATGTGTGTTCATTCCGATTGTTATTGGCAATTACAACTTCGTGTAGTTGTATGCAAAGATATAATTCAACAGTAGAGGTTTTTCGTTTTTTATTAATTCCGTAAATATTTACATAAATATTATAATTATTCTGTGGCCTCTGAAGTTTCTTGTTGCTGTTGTTGCTGTTTCATCTGCACTGAATAGCCACCCTGTTCGTTTTGCTTGAGTTCGAAGCTGTCGGTTGAAAGACCAAATGGACGCAGACAGAAATCGCCTGAAAAATTAAAACTATTTCAATGAATATTATTGCACAGTTTTTGAAAATCCAGACTGGAAGAGTTCCAAGAAAAGGTGGTTCACAAAAGCCAATAGTAATACTATACTATAAAAATATTTTAAAAACATACCAAAACCCTTCAGCTTCTCCATGACATCCTTTTTCAACTCCTCATTTCTCACTTCAATTTTTTTATTCAGCTCCTGTATTTTTCGCTCGAATTCGGCTTTTCGTTTCTCCACAGATTCCTATAAAATGTTATGCTATCCCTGGTTCAATTTTAAATATTTTACCTGCAGTTTTTTATAATCTTCGATGGCTGATTCGTATTTCTCGGAAATGTTCGAATATGCAAAGGCTCGTCTTTCAAGCGCTTTCTCATTGGTCACACCGATCTGAATAACATGATTTTAAAACCTAGAATGAATCAAGCTGGGATAGACACTCACTTCAATCGCACTGGTAGCGGAGTCTGCTGCATTCTGCCACTTTTCAAGTTTGATTTGAGCAGCAGCCAAGTTTGAAAGAAGAACAGCTTTGAGATCGTTTGATGTTTCGGGACAAAGGTCGAACGCTTCCTGTAAAATCAATTCAGAAATTATATACAACAAGAGAGAGATTAGCTATTTTTACACCCAGGAAAGTATGGTTACAACTGAAGTGAACTATGAAGACTGACAGTGGGTGGGAAACAGACTTCGAATTCGTTTTTTCTAGTTAGCAAAATTTGAACACATTACGTTATTTTAAATCCCAAATTTTTTTTTTTAACATTAGAGATCGAGATTACCTTATAAACCCTCTCAGCTTCTTCATACTCCCCTTGCGCGAACTTTGAATTTCCATCTTTTTTCAAATTTTCACATCTGGTCGCAAAATCCTCTTCACCTTCTACAATTTCTTCGATGACTGCCATGATTCTAAAAAGAAGATGTATTCAGAGTGGGAAAAAATTTCCCAATAAAATATAATAAGAGAAATATCAACTCTTGTGAAAAACAATACTCGAAACTTGAAATGTATAAAATTTTCTGAATAATTACAAGATATAACGAAAAAATAATGGATAACAGGTCCTAGTTAACATGACAAAAACTAAACATTTCTCAAGAAAAAATACATCAGACTATTCGAAAAGATTCGAATAGAGCTCAGAATAGTGTGACACAAATCGAACATCAATGTCGGTTTTCATGAAATCTGGCAAATCTTCAAAATCTCGTCGATTTTCGGCGGGTAGGAAGATACGCTTAGCACCAACTCGGCGAGCCTAAAAAATGTGTTCAATGATTGTACAACTTTCAGTTCAAACTAACCGCAATAACCTTCTCTCGAATTCCTCCAACAGGAAGAACCTTTCCGGTTAATGAAATCTCTCCAGTCATAGCCATATCTTGAACAACCGGTTTATCCAAAGCCAACGACAATAATGATGACACAAGTGTAACACCAGCAGAAGGTCCGTCTTTTGGAGTAGCACCTTCCGGAACATGTATGTGAATATGCGCTTTTTCTAAGAATCGATTATCAGGTTGTTCTTTCGATAATATTCCTTTAGCAACAGTCAATGCAGTTCGAACACTCTCTTTCATAACATCTCCAAGATTTCCTGTCGTTTCAACACTTCCATCTTTGTCTGATGCTTGATCAACACTCCTTTTCAACACTGTTTCGATATATAATGCTGATCCTCCCATTGAGGTCCAAGCTAAACCCATAATAACTCCCGGTGGAGTAGTTTCATACATTCGATCTGAGGTGAACTTCGGTCTTCCCACAAATTTCTGCAGATTTGCTGAATCCACCAGAATCTGTGTGGGTTCAGTTTTCGTCACAACAACATCCGAATTTTCCGAAGAGATCGCCGTTGTTGCCGGTTCGTGATCTGATTGTTGTTCGGCAATTTGAAGTGCAGCTTTTCGGAAGATTCGTTCAATATGCTTTTGAAGATTACGAACTCCCGATTCTCTACAGTAGTGTCTGATCAGTTCTTCCAATGCGGAATTTTCGATTTTAAGATGATCTTCTGTGAGCGATGTTTCTTTTCTTGTTTGAGGAATGAGATGTTGGTGAGCGATTTCGACTTTTTCTTCTGCGAGATATCCACTCACATCAATCATTTCCATTCGATCGCGGAGGGGTCCAGGAATTCGACCGATCTCATTCGCTGTGCAGATAAATAGTACTCTGAAATTACTCAGTTTTTCTCTGATCTATGTCTAACAATTTCAAATATGAAATTTCTAATGAAAATTTGAAAATCTTACTTTGATAAATCTACTGGCACATCCAAAAAGTGATCATTGAAGTTAGCATTCTGTTCCGGGTCCAACAATTCCAAGAGCGCCGAAGCCGGATCTCCATGAAAACCAGCACCGCCAATCTTATCCACTTCGTCAATCAAAACAAGTGGATTCTCCGTCTTCACCTTCTTCAAACATTGAATAATTTTTCCTGGCATAGCTCCAACATACGTCCTCCGATGTCCCTTGATTTCAGCAACATCAGTCATTCCACCAACAGAAAATCGGAAATATTGTCGATTCAATGCAGCAGCAATCGATTTAGCGATACTTGTTTTACCAACACCGGGTGGTCCGTGGAAACAGAGGATTTTTCCACCAATATTTTTGCGGAGAATATTGATAGCAATGAATTCGAGAATACGCTCTTTCACATCTTTCATCCCATAATGACCATCATCTAATGCTTTTTTGGCTGTTCCAAGATGTCGATTTTCTTCAGAGAGAAGTCCCCACGGAACAGATGTTAGCCAATCGAGATAGTTTCTGAACGATCAATCATTTTTTTTAACTCTCCCACAAAAAGAATTTAACTAACCTGGTAACACTGAATTCACTCGAATGTGGATCCAAAAATTGCAATTTTTGTTTTTCCTCATTTATAACTTTCAATGCATATTCAGGAACTTGTAATGTTTTAATTCTCTCATCCATTTTCTCCAGAATTGTCGATTTTTCATCTTTTTCAATTCCCAATTCTTTCTTGATAACTTTCAATTGTTCATTCAAAAGATACTTCCGATGATGATCTTGAACTTTCTTCTCAACATCTTTATTGATATCATGTTTGAGTTTCGCAACAGTTTTCTCTTTTTGAATAAGCAAAAGGGCCATTTTCAAACGTTTTGAGACCTAAATATATTTTTATTCGCCCGAATTTTTTTCAACTAAAAACTCACATCAACATCCTCCATGACTTCTTGTAAATCTTTAGTCTCTGCAGATTGCACCAATGTCGAAACCAAATCACAAAGATAAACTGGATTATCAATAACATTTTGAGATGGATGAAGAAGTAGATTGATTTGCTGTCCGAATAAGGGGTTGAACTGCACAACATCTCTGAAAAAACTGACAGTTTTAGAACCATTAAAGACACCCAGACAGTTGGAAATCATTCTTTAGTTATTACAACAACAAACATTGTTTTTTTTTTCAAAATTGCTGAGACGCTGTAAATTGGCGCATTTTTGTCGTGTTTGCACACAAACACAGAACTACCGTTTTCCAAACGAATTGTTGCTCTCAATGGAGCAAATGAGCTTGTTGGTTTTATTTTTTGCGAAAAAAAGAATTTTTTCAATTGGATAGGTGTCTAAAACATAATATTACCTAATGGTCTGTACAATCGCCATCATAGTAGCTTTAATTTCGTTGTTTTTGGCGACCGGCTCATTCATAACATTCTCCGTTTTCACCATAACAATTCCTTTTTTGGTCTCAGTTTCTGGTTGGTCGGTAGATGTTAATGGAGGTGGTGGTGGTGGAGGGAATATTCCTCGTTTTCCGCGAATTCGACGGCCGTTAAGGCTTGGTTGGGCACCAGAAGCGAGTGGTTGTGAAACAATGTGTTGAATTTCGTCGACTGGTTCTAGGACACGAATTCTGGAATAAAAAATGAGATAGAGTTCAATCAGTTTGCTAATATTGTGAATTTTCATCGAAGAATCCTTGAAAGAGTTTTGAATTGAAAATGAAAAATAAACGTGAGCTTGTTTCTAATTTCTCAACGTAACTATAAAAGTCAATTGAAAAAATTGAGTAAACAATAATCCAACTCACAATATGTCCTGCAAAATGGATTATGAGAAAAAACTTGGCAAAATAATCTTACCTCCTATGAGCACTGAGTACCAACTCTAAAACACTTCCTTGATCACGAACTTCAATAATTTGTACAAAAGATCCAGTATTGTAAATTTCAGATAGCGAAGACACAGTCTCATCCTTGTTTCTGCAATATTATGTTTTACTTTGTGAATTTTTACGAAGTTCGCTTACTCTTCATCTCGTTTCACAAACACTCCAGCATACGGCTGCTTCAATGCTAATTGCCTTCTCAACAACGCTTTCAGATTCTCATCTTTCACAATCTGAACCCACAAACTTTTCATATCACCTGTTTTCTACCCAGTTTTTTAATCACTCACATCAACTTTTTTGATGAAACCTGGAAATAATGGATATCGATTAATAGCGATAATAGGAACAATAGGCATTTCAGCAGGCACCGAAATTGGCGCCATTCCTCCCTGAAACAAAAAAGTTATTGAATTGAAGCTAATTTTTAAAAAACCCACAATATCTTTCGAATAAATTTCAAGAGATGCTTCTTCGCTTGGAGTTACTGGTGGATCTTCTGCATTATTGCTGTTGTTGTTATTATTATTATTGTTAGATCTGGAAAAGTAATGATTGATCCCCGTAACAACCGTAGCTGTTTTTGAAAAATTCAGAACTAAAAATGTCCAGAGTAAATAGTCGTTCACAAATCGCTGCCATCGGACTAAGGTATTTTCATTTTTCCTACTCGAAAATAAGCTTCGCGGAAAAATGGAATCACGAAATAAAAAGTTCCGTAGAGTAGTTTTACACGTAGGATTCGAATGTGATAAATCCTCTCAAATTTAATTTTCAGAGCAAAAACTTAAAGATTATCAATAGAGCGCGTGTTACCTATCTGTGAAAGGCTTATATTGTTTTTAAACAGTTAAACTCACTTAAAACATTTTAGTACAGATTCGTGTAGAAACTGAATCCTGATTCATATTAGTTTCAAATTGTTTTTTAACGTTTCTTCCTACTTTTTCAAAATACTGATTAGGGCCTATGAAAAAGATTATTTGAAATATACTGTAGTTTCGTATGTCAGACTAAATTTCTGAACCAGACTTTTAGAACGGAAATAAAATGTTTTCTGATGTTGATCTGTAGAATTCAGATTCAAAATACACGGAATGTTTTTTTCGGACCCAAAAAGTTAAACATTATTCAGTGTGGGTCCGAACGAATCCTAGCTTATAGTTAATTTCATTTTGAACTACGGAAATTTTACAGAACTTTTATTGATAACGTCAGGAAACGTTTTGAGAACCCAGGGCATTTCATATTTCGTATGGAATAGTAGTAACAGAAATCAAAAATGGAACTCACCCACTCGAAAACAGTCTGACCTGTTTCTGTTGATGTACCAATCCCAATTTGTGTGTATTTCGCACCAAAACAGCAGCCGCCGCGGCTCTTCTAGCTCCGCGCAGCGCAGTTGTTGCGCAACGTAGCATTTCTTTAGAATACAATTCATTGTCGGAGTTTGAAGCTACGAAATATAACACAAACCGTACTAAAACAGTGTTTCAGAAAAGCGCTCCATTCACTATTTTTCCATAGAAATTCTTTATTCAACAACCCATTAAATTATCGTACAAGGAAATAAATAGAAATTAAATACATATAATTGCAATTTAAAGTTTTGATGGATAGGAGTAGTTTGACCCAATTTAATAATTTTATTATCACTTTGCTTTTTTGGTTTCCTTCTCTTCTGACGCCGGAGTGTGCCACTGAAAAAAGGATAGATCATTACGGCCATAGTTTGTTTTTTCTGAAGAATTTTTGCGAATGCTTTTTCAGTTATAGATCACTTGTTGCATATAACTTCCGAACTTTATAGAAATTGAAACCAGTAAAACCCACTGCTCAAAACTCTGAATCATTTTTCAAAATCGCCCCTCAAACTCACAACGACTGGATTTTTGCGGAATAGGAATGGCCACGGTGGTAAAATGATCAAAGCAGTAAATAGAGATGTTCCCATTACAATATAAATCGCCCAACTAAGTTGTTGAGTCCAGTATCCGACGAAGAATCCAATTATTCCAGCAATAGTCACGATCACCTGCAAAAATTACATTTTTCTTGAATAAATTTGCGTCATTTTTACATGATAAGTAGTTTCAGCAACTCTTTGTCCTCTAAAATCCAGATGCGTCGACCATTTTTGAAGCGGTGTGGGAAGCATAGCGATGATTCCGTCCATCCTGAATCTAAAATGAAAAAATTAAACAGTTCACGTTATGCTGGAAAAAAAGCATGAGACGTCATCAAAAATGAACAAACGACAAATAAATATTGTGCGATAGAGCGAACATGTTCGCTTGGACTTCTATATTTACCAATAAGAAGAACAAATGTATGATTAAGAGTGTTCAGAAGTAAAACAATTTATGCTAACTACAAGAGAAAAACTTACATAATTCATATTTAACTAACTATCATTATTATGAGAAAACCCTAAATTTTAATATGATCTGACTTTTGGTGGAACCCAGTCAGTTTCGGATTTGTCCAAAGTTGTATCAATAACTGGACGATATGTCAAATCCACTTTTCCGGTATTTAAATCGATTCCAATGATTGAGTGTTTACGCCAATGATCTTTGAATTCTTTCTTGACTTGTCCTTCCAATGATTTGCTGTAATCGAGCTCGTCCAATCGATCCGGGAAGTCATCACGAGCATGAGCACCACGTGATTCCTGTCAAAATTAACATATCAAACTGTATTTTGATCACGCGTGGTTTTTTGCTTAAACTGAAAGATTCTAAATTTGTTGCTAAAAATATGCGCAGAAGAGTGTTTTTGTATGAAAAAAAAAGCTTTTTCAATGAAAATTCAACTCACCGTACGATTTTCAGCGGCTACAATAGTTTGGTTGGCATTGATCAACAAATTTTGCAATTCTAATGTTTCTACCAACTCCGAGTTCCAAACTTTTCCTTGGTCTCCGATTGCACTCAAATTTTGTTGATCTTTGAATAATTTCGACATTTTCTCAACTCCCTCCTTCAAAATATCTCCTCTTCTGAAAACAGCGGCATGTTTCTGCATAGTAGCTTGCATTTGTGCGCGAAGTTCTCTCGATGAAATGTCTCCTTTAGCATTGTATAAACCATCAATATTGTCAATAGATTTTTCTTCGCATTTCTTTGGAAGTTCTGGGATACTGTCTCCAGGTTTATTTCGGCTCAAGATACTGTAAAAATGATAATTGATTTCAATTTTCTTCAATTCAAAACTCACTCTAAGGCACATGATCTTCCGAAAATAACCAAATCTAATAATGAGTTCGCTCCGAGACGATTAGCACCATGCACTGAATGCGCGCCACATTCACCAGCTGCATAAAGTCCTGGAACTACTTCATCGCCTTTCTCTGGAGTATATTTCAAAACTTGTCCGCGATAATTGGTTGGAACACCGCCCATGTTGTAGTGAACAGTTGGAATGACAGGAATTGGTTCTTTTGTGACATCGACACCAGCAAAGATTTGAGCAGTCTCAGAGATTCCAGGCAATCTTTGTTGCAATTGTTCAGCAGGTAAATGATGCAATTGTAGGAAAATATGATCCTTGTTTTCTCCAACACCTCGTCCCTCCAGTATTTCCATGGTCATAGCTCGTGAAACAACATCTCTTGATGCCAAATCCTTCGCCACCGGTGCATATCTCTCCATGAATCGTTCACCTTGCGAGTTCACCAAATATCCACCTTCTCCTCTCGATCCTTCAGTAATCAAACAACCGACACCGTAAATACCAGTTGGATGGAATTGCACGAATTCCATATCAGAATTTGCGATTCCAGCACGAGCGGTCAGAGCGGTACCATCACCAGTGCAAGTGTGAGCGGATGTGCACGAGAAGTAAGCTCTTCCATATCCACCGGTAGCTAGAACTGTGTTCTTGGAACGGAATCTATGAATTTGACCCGTTTCGATGTCCATAGCAATCACACCGATACAAACACCCTGAAAAATATTTATTAATCGAATTCTTTAATTGATTTTGTAAAAAATTGTTTTTACCTTGTCCATGATCAAATCCAGAGCGAAGTACTCAATGAAGTAGTTGCAGTCATATTGCAAAGATGCGCCATAAAGTGTATGAAGAAGGGAATGTCCGGTACGATCGGCAACACAACATGTTCTATGCGCTTGACCGCCTCTTCCAAAATCATTCGACTGTCCTCCGAAAGCTCTTTGGTAAATCTTTCCTTCAGAGGTTCTCGAAAACGGCATTCCATAGTTCTCCAGCTCAATAATCGCTCTTTCGGCTTCTCTTGTCATATAATGAATAGCATCCTGATCTCCCAACCAATCGGAACCTTTGACGGTGTCATAGAAGTGCCATCGCCAGTTATCTGGATTCATATTTCCAAGAGCGGCATTAACTCCTCCTTGCGCGGCAACAGTGTGTGATCTTGTTGGAAAAAGTTTGGTGATGACAGCCGTTTTCATTCCACCTTCCGAAAGTCCCATCGCGGCACGAAGACCTGCGCCGCCAGCACCCACAACAACAGCATCGTACGTATGATCGATCACATCGAAAGTGTGATTGCTACTCAGTGGCTTCCTATATGTATTAGTTTTTTTCAGCTGTTTTATTATTTTAGACTCACTTCATGTAACTTCTCACAGCGCTCTTCGCACATCGTGCGTTTTTGGCGACGTTCAACATCTTCGTACGCTTTAAACAAAAAAAGCTTCAGAAAAAATGAACAAAATTTATGCAATGCGCATTACAGTACACGCTGCGACAAGACCACCCACAAATTAACTGTTTATGCGCCTTCAATACAGTACGGAAAAACTCCTGAAAATGACTTTGTACTATAGATGGACATCGGCTGGACCGGCTGATCAACATTTTGGGGTTTTTTAGGTGATTTTGTAAAAATTTTGAATTTTCTCTGTGTGGAGCAGATAAAGGCAAGGGAGACGGTCATTTTTATGTTATTTTCATTGACTTTGATTGGGTTATACTCGAACGCCAAGCAATCAGCCGATCGGCTGGGCGCCGCGGCTGGAAATCGGCTGATTGCTTGGCGTTCGATTATAACCCAATCAAAGTCAATGAAAAATATATCAAAATGACCGTCTCCCTTGCCTCTATCTGCTCCACACAGAGAAAATTCAAAATTTTTACAAAATCACCTGAAAAACCTCAAATGTTCATCAGCCGGTCCAGCCGATGTCCAACTATACTTTGTACACGTCGTTTTCAGCCCTACTGGAAAAGTAAAATTGCGAGAGTAAACGAAACGTAGAGTTTGCCACGTCTCACACGTAAATTCAAAAGTTTTAAATAATAAACAAAAAATTATAATATTCAATTGACCTGAAGTGACCAGAGTCGGTCTCATTTTTTTCAATCAATGGAAAACAGTGTTTTTGTGTTTCTTCCACGCGTTCGCACACTTTATGATTATGTTTATTATGTAGAATTGAATTAAACGGAGCGTGTGAATGTATATAAATGAAATTTGTGTGAGGGTTTGCCATTCCCACTTTGCTGCGCACGGGTTTGCAGCATGGAGGTAATTTTATCGAGCCAAGAATGGATGACACCTAGTGATAACTGAATTGAGAGTAAAAATTTATGAGCACTAAATTACAAAAAAAAAGATAAACGGAAATAAAACAAATCTACATTCGTTCATAGGAGGAAATCTACCAAAAGTACTTAGAAATCGATTTTGGAATCCAGTTATCGTAGAACTTTGGTCCGGCATATTCGGAGTGTTGGCGCCACAAATGTTCACGAGCCTCGACTGATCCCCAGGAATGAGCGAAAACCTAAAAAAGTCGGAATGCATGAAATAATCGATCTTTGATCTTTAGAATTGTTTCAAAATGTGAGGTTCACACAACTGTTCAGTTTTAGCTTTTCAATGGAGAATCAAAGTTTCATTTCGGGAATGAAATTAGGTTTTTATTCAAAGAAATATGAAAGTTTCGGTTGTTTAGATGTTTTATAACTTTCAAAAACAAAACTTCTCAGTTGGAGAAGAATTCAAACATTATGATTGAGCCTATTTTTGGCCAAAGTTTGAAAAAAAAGAAAAGAGTTGGACTTTATAGAAGTTGAGTATTTTTGTGCGGAATTTTTATGTGTATGATTTTTACACTAAAAACATCACTAGGTTTCGATTTTCGAATAGAATGTCATTTTTCTACCAAAAACAAACTATTGTCAATTCGAACAAAGTATTCCGTTTTGAATAAAAATCAGTAGATCAAAATAAAACTTGGGAGTCTGATAAAAATGAATTTGCAGAAAAAAAAAATGAATTCAGTGCAACCTTCAGTGTTTGTTTGAAACCCTTTTAAAATGGGTGCAAAGTTGGAGGTATGGTTGAACTTTTTTTTTATTTCACGTTTTAAGGTTTTTCAACTTATGATGAAAATTGTGAAATTTAAATTTTTCAAGATTGTCAAAATTTTTTTCTTGATCTAGTTTAACAGAATTATTGCTTATCCGTGGAGGTCAGTCATCGACAAAAGACGTATGTAGTTTGAACCGACGAAATAGCATGTCAGAATGAGAGATTTTGAAACTTTTCAAAATTTGATCTACTTTTCGTTAGCTGACCTGCACGGATAAGCAATAGCAAAATTTTTATACGGTAGCCATCCTTGGCCACTTTTTTCAATACTCAAAAAATTCAAACTGACAATAAGGTTAATTTGATGAATTCTGATCAAAGAATGTTTAATTATCATTTTTGTAAAAAAAATACCAAACACTCACCTCAGTCGCAGATGGGTCCCACCATTTTTCACCAAGAGTGAAATATACTGGTTCACCATACCATGTTCCAGTTTTCCATCCTGGAACATCCTTCATAATTTCCTCCTCAAGGGCGCGATTCTTAGCCAAAAGTTTGAGCCAACTGAAAAAATACACTTTTGATTTTATTTTAAAAATTTAACTCACTCTCTGTCTCTTTCAGCTACCAAGAATGGTTGCATCGCATTATTGACATCAACATCCTCGAACTTTTCTGTTCTGAAATAGTCAAATATTTATTTAAAATTAAATTCAAAAAGAAAACTTACATGGTTGCTTTTTTGTTCTCCAACGCAGCATAACAACCATAAGCTGTGGCTCCAGCAATTGTAGCAACAACAGCCGCAGCTAAATTTATTTATTTTAAACTAGACAAACTTCAATTCAAAAACTCACGACTCCAGACCAATTTTGGGAAAGTTCTGTTGAAGTTGAAAGCGCGATATCCTCCCTTAGGAGGCATATCCTGCCTAAACTCTGCTCCAGTGGCCATTTTACCTGAAAAATACAATCATTACCGTCGAAATCTTGCAAAATCGAGAAAAAAGGAAAAAAATATTCGGCAAGGCGGCACACTCCAAGTGGGCGGAGCCATATGTGCAACTCTGCGGCTTGTTTGTTCACCAACGCGGAAAATTCAATTGTTTTCTTTTTTTTTTTGATTAAAAAAAAACTAAATTTCCAGAAAAATGTCACAGGATTTAATTCAACTATGTCTCGAAAAATCTGCGAAATTGAATGCTATTCAAGGACTCCAAAATCCTGAGGGTTTTCTAACTCAAAATAACAATCTCGGTAAGTTTTGTAAAGTAACATATATTTTTTAATATTTCAATTCCAGAACAACGAAAAACTGAGCTTCTTCGGAAAGTTCTTCAAATGGAGCAAGAAGCATATGACAGTCAAGAAAGGTTTGCAAAAACTCAAAGTGCTTTAGAAGAAATGAGTAAGCGTTTTTTTTATTTTTTAGAAAAACAACAGTTTAATTTCAGAGCATGTGTCTTCCGAAGATCTTGAGACTCTGAAAAATCTCGAAATTCGACGTGCACAAATAAATGAGAAACAAATAAATTTCGAGAATAATCTGAAAGACGCGCAGATCAGCTCCGACAAATATTGCGACTTGCAGAAACTCCATAACTGGTTGGAAACTTTATGTAGAAATATCTAAATAAACATTTATGCAAAAACCCGAAACGATAAAAATAATCATCACATAGGCTTTCAATTAACAAAAAACAAGCTATATATTATGAATTACAATTCAATCGATTTAGATAAACCAACAAGGAGTACACCAAAAAGGGTGACACTCATAGCACATCCTAAAGTTATGAAATTTCGTTTTCCCTGGATTTCTTTATAATAAATAATGCTCCAAGCGGCAGCGATACATCCCGGCAATTGTGATATAATTGGGAAAGTGACAGTTTGAGATAAATGTTGATTCGCGATGAAGAACGAAGTTTGTGCAACGGCCCAAAGGAATCCAGAAATGAGACCCGGAAGACAGATCTCAGGAGTCACATAAGGTTTGCTTTTTCTGTAGAAAAGTTAGGTTATTAATTTCGAAAAAAGTCGAATATTATAATATTATTATCTCACTTAGAAATCGCGTAGAAAACGAAGAGACAAGTCGAGGTGACAAAGATTCCAAAGTAATGCGAGAACACATACGATAATCCATCAGTTGGGTAATTAGGATACTTTTCAGGGTTGTCAATCATATAATTAACTGGTACAAATGTCATTCCATAGAAAACACCAGCCACCAATGCAGCCACAACAGCACCAATCCGCCCACTACTTGATGTTTCGACTTCAGTTTGCTCAAGCATCACCTCCTTCTCCGGTATATCTCCAAGATTCAAATTCGATGACTTTAATGGTGATGGAGCTGGTTTTGGTGTACTTTTCACACGCGAGAAAAGTGCGCCACCAAGGATGACGAATGCGAGACCAATATAGTTAAGAAGTGGACTATTTGGGACGGAAGCTTTCATTCCGAAAAGACCAAAGCGACCGCCAGCCCACCCAGTGATGCAATTTGTTGTGTTCCAAATAAGAATCGAAATAGCCATACCTAATCGCGAAATAATCGGGATTGCAGTCACATTTCCTAAAAAATAGAAACTGCTGTGAGTGGATAAAATATGATGTCAGTTCGACCCCTAAGAAATTCTAAATTTAGTTTCACATACTTTTATCATTTTGAAAGTTTAGTTGTTATTCACGTGAATTTGCACAATTATAACAAGAAAACTGTTTTTATTTTTTGCCTTTCTTTTTATCGCAAAAGTGCAATGACTTTTAAAAGTACTTTAGCAAACATCATGAATGAAATGTGTCGAAATCGAAATGATCTTTGATAAGGTCTATTGGCTGTCCAAAGCTGCAAAATTCGAATTCCAAGTGGGTCTCGACATGAAGATATGATTTATTGAGAAATAAATATGAAACCAAAAATGTGTTACATCGCGTCATTGCAAAACGCTAACGTAGAACATTTTTCACAGGAATGAAACGTTATTTGCCTTCGATTATTTGGCAACATATTTGAGTACCATATTTTGAGTGGACATAAAAATTTTAATAGATCGTAAAATTTGGTTCCTTGACTATTATAGTTTGACTCAAGTTACTTGAGCTGTGAGACTACGGAAACCAATTCTGATAAAAACAGATTCAATTAAAATTGTGGATGAAAATAAAAACAATAATACCTCATGACTTACCGAGACACCATGACATTCCACCCAACATGGCAAGTGGATAAAATCCTGGAAATCCAGCATAGACAAAAGCAACGAATCCAACAAGAATAATTGCAATTGACATCAACCACTGGGAGAATATTCCATCTTTGGCATCAACTGTTTTCACAGGAACAAACATTGACCCGAAAAATAAGGATGATACCGCACATGCTCCTAGTCCAATTACCACTGACATTTCTGAAAATTACAATTTTTGAAATTATTCAGTAAATTTTTGAAACGTATATTTAAAAATACTATGGAAAAAGTGTTCAAATAGTGTGTGGTTTGAAAATAAGCAAAAGTTCAAATATGGAAATTTTCAACAGAAAAGAGAGAGACCAAATATAAGTGGATTAGTATTATTTGATAAAATGAAAAGGTTTTGAATTTGATTGGAATTTTTTCATTGTTCCGATGGGTTTTGGAAAATTGAATTCCCCGAATTTCTTTTTTTTTTTTTTGGAAAAGGTGTGAAACATACGGTTAAATAGGGAAAAAGACTGTCAATATATTGAAAAGAGGAGTTTCCGATGTTTGATGATAAAAAGGACTGAGAGGGGAAATGTTTGTTTACACTATGGAAACTCTCAAATTTCACATGGTGACTTGTAACAGGTGGACATTTCGAAATATCATTTTGCGCTTTTTGAAGTACCTGGATATCCAAGCCTCGACTGGAGAAAAATTCGTCATTTCAATTTAATTAAAAAAAGCAAGATAATTATGACTGATAACATGAGAGGAGTGGAAAATTCTGTTTGAAACAAGTTAAACGTTAAAATAGTTTCATGTGGGTCACAATTGAGCTCATGAAAATTGAAAAGTTTAACAAGTTTCTAGAAAACGGATTTCTAAAATATTTTTGGATGTATCAAGAAATTCTCTCAGTGTATCTGACAGTTTCACAATTTAGCTTGAAGATCGAGAAAGTTTTCAACTTTCAATTTTCCAATAAAACACTTCTAAAAAATTATCTTACAAAGAAATTTTCGAAATGTGAGTTTTGATCGGATATCGGTGCGTCCATCTCAAGAAAAAATTTCCATCGGGTTACTGTAGTTTCAGTTCCATTCTCCGAAACACTAAAACCTTTGACAAATCGGTAACACGCGCACTAGTGATAATTTGAAGTTTTTACTCTGAAAACGGACTTAAAGTTGATTTTCAATATCAAATTCGAATTCTACGTGTGAATCTACCGCCATAGAAAATTTCGTTTCATGGTTTCATCATTCCGAGAAGCTTATCTACAAGTAGGAAAACTGAAACTACAGTAGCCCGATGGCAACGATCTGTGAACGACTAATTGTATTTTGAGATAGAACTATTTGAGAGGTACCAGCCGCTCGAAAATTGCTGTCATCATTATTGAAGTTTATATATGGCAATATTCAATCGATATCACGCGCTCCATTGATTTTTCTCGGACTGAAATGTATTTTCAGAGTCAGAGAACCCAAAGGACATTGTTATTTTCATATAAAAAAGTGTTGTTCTGATAATACTTAGTGCTGAAAATTGAGACTACAGTAACCGTGTGGTAGCGATTACATTTTGAACAATAAAACGAAACTACAGTAACCTGATGGCATTGGTTTAAAAACTAAATATAAAACAACAATTCACAACTGTTATTTTCGTACATAACTTGACTGAAATAGATTATTTGTAGCACTTTGAGCTCACTCAGTTCTCTCGGAATTTAATAATTCAAAAACTATATTTTCACAAATTTTCTGAAAAATGAAACCACGTGTGCCGGAAGAAAACAAACAAAATAATAATAGAATGTTCTTTTCTCAAATTCAATCAAAAGTGTTTTTTTTTCAAAAAACAAAATATATTAAAAAATAGAAGAAACAACATAAACGATATTAAATATTTTAGAACTACTTTTTTTCTCCAAAAAACTACTATAGGTTTTTCTGGAACTGTGTCCTAGCAACCGAAATGTAAAAATGGAAAAGGACCCAGGAAAAAAAGAATGCAGAAAATTTAAAAAAAAAAAAAAGGACAGGAATTTTTTCAAAAAAAATTTTTTTAGATTTTGAAACGTGAAATTTTTTAGGAAAAATAGGTAATTCGAAATTTTGGTGTTGCAAGCTTGCACGAATTCGGGTCCAAACAACAAAGATAACCCCCAAAACTCAAATTATCCAAGAAAATTACGAAAACTGCCAAAAAATTCAAAAAATCATAAATATAAATTCGTTTTGCCCTCTTGGTGTCCAGCTTCTTCTCTATTTCTCTCTCGCACTCTCTCCATTTCATATACTCTCTCGTGTGTCCATCTGGCATTGTGCCAGATCCCTTTTCCTTTTGACAATAAGGGTCCTTTTCTTGCTGCTATTGGTTACTCCAACACTTATTTCCTTCTTCTTTTGGTTGACTTTTTCAATTTTTGGAGAGAAGAAATGTCGTTATATTCAACGATTCATCGAATATCTTTCTGGATTATTTTAGCATTTATTTCTAGTTTTATTATTAGATTCATGTGAGTTCAAAAAGTGTGGAAACAAAGCAGAGAAAATTATAATTAAAATGCTTATCCCAAACTTTGGAACCCTTACATTTGAATTTATAACTTCTCTGTCAAGATTCAGGTGAAAACATATATTTAAAAATTATATGAGATATGGAAATAACGAAGGGTTCTAGGCAACAAAAAATTCTCAATCTGGTTTTATTAGTTTTTTTTTTTGGAAACTCAGAGAAAAAAATTTCTAGGTTTTTTTTTCTTAAATTTACATTCAAAGTTTAATGTTCTTTCAGCAGAAGTTTTATATTATTATTTTCAGACTTTTGATGGATCCAAACAAACGGGCTTATAATCACACTCCTGGTCCATGTCGTGTAATTACCGAGAAATGTAAGATACATAGAGAAGCAGCAATATCTCAAAATCAACACTGATATATTACAGACAAAGGAACTGCTGGAATCCATCTAGTCGAATCACAAAATCGTGTATATATCACTTACGGTTATGGCAAAGGTAGGCCTTGAAAAACCTCTCGTGTATGTTCAAAACACACATCCAGATCAGGCTCACTGCTTGGAACTTTTGGAACCTACGAAAAAAAATTCGGAAAAGAATGGTTCCGATAAAAAAGTTTCGTTTTTACGGAGTTGAAAATAATGAAAACGAACAAATGGTTAATTTAATGAACTAAAACTGTGAGAAATATGAAACCAGTAGTTTTGAAAATCAAAAAGCTTCAAAACAGTTCTGAAAAGTTTCAATACTTTTTTTCCGATTTCGAAAAATTCTGGTTCCAGTTTCGGGCAGTCTGATCCAGATGACCATAATAAAATTTTCCAGGTTTCAACATGTCGACACCTTCCGGAATAGCATCTTTCGAAGTGCACAAAATCGATCCAACAGCTCAGACTCAGAACCCTCATCTATATGATTTAACAGAAATGACAATTAACTGGAATGATTATAAAGATACGGTAGGTGCGGGACAAAAGCCAAAACATGGAAAGGCTTATAGGTACTGTAGTTCCAGTTAAATTTTAGAAACTCTCTTTCTTGTGACATGATTGATGCAACTTTTTTCAAAAAATCCTGAAGTTAGTACCTTAATTTACACGTAAAATGGAATTTTGAAGTTCATTAAATATTTCTATTTTTGAACTAAGGCCAAATTCAGATAGAATGTTTAACCAACAAGATGCTGAAAGTACAGTAATCTATGACTCCCATTTTCCAGTCGACCTTCTCTCCTTCCGGAATATCCTCATACACTTCTTCTGGTCGTGTTCTTCTCTATGTTCTCGATCCTTCTTCTTCCTGTATTCACTTTTTCAACGTCATCGACAAATCAACTCTTTCTCATCGAAAAGCAATTTGTGATCCGAAAAAATTGGCAGACATTCAAGATATTACTGTAGTTGGTACTGATCGATTCTTCGTCACCAGCTTGACCTTTTTCAATAACTATTATCTGAAATTAGCCGAATTGGCGATGCAAAGCACATTTGGTACTGTATATCTCTATAATGGAAAGGTATTAGAACCAGCGATCGAAGGATTCCCTTCACCATCAGCTATCAAATATGATACCAACCGCAATCTTCTTTATGTTTCCAGTTTTTTGAATGAGGTGAGAAATGTTCAGGAAAGAACCACCAAGAAATTTTCTATCATTTTCCAGATAATTCGTGTCTACACTGTGGGAAAAGATCTTTCACTTCAACAAAAAACGGAAATTTCAACATTGTCAAGTCCGGTTGGCATTCATATTGACAAAAAGAGTGGAGATCTTTGGGTTGCTTGTCATCCGGTTCTTTTCCAAACTCTTCTACATTATAACAATCCGAATGAGCCAAATGTTCGAAGTCCCAGTCAGGTTCTGAGGATTCGTATGCAGGTTGGTTTTGTTTTTTGAAAGAAATTTTTACTTGAGAATCACTCGAAAGGATAAATATATTTCAAAAAAAAAACAAAAACTTTCAAATAGGCTTGTTGGAAACCGTCTTACGAGAATTTCCGGAAGTTTTTTTTTTATTTTCAGTTTTGAAAATTATTTTTAAAAAATTTCCCCCAAACAAAAACTTTTTTTTATTTTGAGATGAAATAATTTTTTAAACTAGTTCAAATTCATAATAGAGCTGAAGCATTTCAGAATCAATTATTTTCATGAGTTAAATAAATTCTTAAACCACATAAACTTTTAAACCATTCCCCTTACTAATTTTCAATTTTCCAGGAAGACGGTGTTTCATGGGTTATAACTGAGCCATTCTCGAACGACGGTGCTACAATATCTTCTAGTCATTCTTTGGCCTATTTCGAGGAACAATTACTTATCGGCTCAACTTTTGGAAGACTTCTACATTGTGATGTTCTTAATCCACAAATAACATAAGGGTATTATTTAATTTCAATTATGAACATTATTTTGAAGTTGTTAGATGATATATTCTTCAATTGGCAGGCATTCATTGTTAGTTATTGAATCTACAATTATTTTTTGAAAAAAAAAAATTAAATTGTAAATTGTGGATGCACTCACCAATAATGTAAATCGGATTAACCACTTGTTTATTAGTCCCAAAATTTTCCGAATCGTCATTTTCTGGAGTTACTACCAATCGACACTTCTCAAGTTTTTGACTAACCTGGAAATAATTAGGTTTACACTTTTTCGAGTAAGAATTCCTACCTTTCCACCGCATTTATCTATTAGCCAACACATCTCGGATCGTTTAGGATTACAATCTTGCGTAACAAATATTGAACGAAAGTTTGAGAAGGATATTTTGGTGAACTTCCGCTTCTGAAAATAAATGAATTGTTTCTTTTTTTTAATGAATTAGCTGAAAACATACCTTCAATAAATCTTTCCACTCTGCGTACTCATATATTTCTGTATTTAGTAATTTTGAATCTTCTCCACATTCTTCGAGCTGGAACATAATATTTGATCGGGTATATCAGTTGAAAAAAAAAAGTGTTTTCGAGACTCAAAATCCAACTCACCCAGATCGGTTTAACAATTGGAATATCCAAGCAAATCGCTTTCACCACTAATAACGTCCTCCGCCCATCTCGGCTTATTACACATTTCGTCTTTTTCTCATCTAATTCTGTCATAATCTCCAACTCAAAAAACTCAGCTATATTCTTTAAACCATCGAAATTCTCTCTCCCGAACCCGGTGAAAACAATTTCCCGCTTAGCTTCTTTGTCATTTTTACGCACTTCTGACACATCCGAAATGAAATCATTACTATCGAAGATCATCAAATCGTTGAGAGTTCTTGATTTTGTCACGACAAGCGGCGCTTTTTCTAAATGAAATTTCGAGATGTTATGAACTGGGTAATATTTATGGGACGCATGACTCACTTCTCCGAGCACTGGCCGGTCTAGGCATTTCATCAGGACTTGAGGTTATCGTCAAGGATCCTATATCCAACGCCTTTTGAATTTCCGGGTCATCATCCGGATTAACTGGCTGAAATAAATATGTTTTTTCCAGTAAGAACCATTAGATTTTAGATTCACCTTTCTTCTTTCTCTTGGCTGCCTGCTTTTAGAAGTTGTCTTGTTCGTGATACCACTTCTATGTTTTGTCAAATTCGCATTATTCCGATAGGTTTCGTGAATTGCTGGCAAATCAGCAGGCATTGTTTTTCTCATATCATTGACAATGTTGAGGTTTTGAAAAGGAATTCCTGAACTATTCGATTAGGAAACCAGTGTAATTCGTTATATAACTCACGATTGTTTAAATTTCGAGAATTTTTAGACTGTTTTTCCGGTTCCCAAGTTTCACGGACATCTGAAATCAAACGAAATGAAATCGGTATTTTCGTTGTTCGAAGTTCAGCCAAGTTATTAGAGCTGAAAAAGACTCACCTCGGTTTTCCTCTTGAATTCGTAGAACATCTCGAAGAGCATCATCTCTATGTGCATAAACAAATCCGCTGAAAGACCTTCTTCGTTTGATAACAATTCTTTCGGACATTTCATTCAGATTTTTCCGAATTTTCGCGACGTTTCTTATTTTTGGTGCTTCTGGAGCAGGGGAAGGTGTTGGTCGACGCCTGGCTGAACATTTGGAGTTTGTACTAGAGATTGACAAATGAGAAAAAAAACTTACTCGGACAATCTGGAGAATGATAAGCAAACCGAATCAATGGATTATCTGGAGAACAAAATATGGTCTTCAAAAAATCACATCAAACTTACAATTCATCAAAGCGTCCAGTCTCTCAGACAACGATTTGATTTGATCAATGAATTCGACAAGAACTGATGTTGTCATATTCATGAAATCCGATTCATCCTGAAAAGTAAAAAACTGGAAAAAAAATTAATAATTTTACCAACATGTTTATCGTAATCATGATTAGTAGAGAGTCGACGACAAGACTGTTTTAAATAGTGGCAATCGTTCATTGAGTAGTCTCTTTCTTGAATTCGCATTTTTTTATCAATACAGCTGAAAAATAACCACTTTCCTGTTAAGTTCTAATCTATAAAAAAAACTCACTCCTGAATCCACTTCACATCAACCATATTCAAATGAGGTCGTCGTTCCATCGCATCTTTCACAATTTCAGCATCAGCATATCTATCGATAACAACATGAGTTGTCTGAAAATCCACTCGAGTTTGCATATTCGCACCCATTTCTTCTAAATTCTTCACAAAATGTCGTCTGATTGGATGACAACATCCAGCTGATAATACTATAAAAGTTCCATGTAGCACTTTATGATCGTCTTCAGCATTAGATCTTGAATGTGCGGCTGTGCTGTCGGGAACAACTTCATCACTGAAACGAGCCACTTTGCAAAGCTTGAAGATTTATAAGTCAATTTACCTTTCTTCAACAACTTCAGACTGTTCCTCTATTATATCTGTAGTTCCCATTGTTCTGTTCTGATTAGAGGGTCTGCTCTTCTGAAAATATGAACTATTTTCTCACTTTGATCACAACGATTTCTTACGGGAGTTCCATACGAGCTAAAATGTACACTATGCTCATCGTCGAACTCATCATCATAAATTGGGGAGACATCCGGCTCAAAATCGTAAGCGATTGACATATTTTCTGGCAAGGTTTTTTTTTAAAATTTTCTACAAAATTTGTAGACGGGTTTGTTATCAAGAATTACACATTTTTAATATTCCATAAAACAAAATAACTTTGAGGTTTTCCTGTGCAGGGACCTGTATATGAGCTTCAGAGCCATTTTGGACAAAAAACAATTTCAAAAACATGTTTCTTCGCGCTGCGCGATGTCATGCGGAGTATCGTAGTTTTATCTTTAGTGGACAATTTTTATTTTCAACAAAAAACAAACAAAAAACAATAACAATTCTTTCAAATTTGTAAATTTAGGATTCCATCTCCTCGTCACCATCTTCTTCTGCGATTTCAATTCCTTCCGCTTGCATTTTTCTGAATGTGTCTCGCGCATCTTGTGTCATTCTCTGGAAATTTTAAATATTTTGCGTGTTGAATTCTCAAACATTATACTCACTTTGTACATCTTCTTAGCCTTCTTCTTTGTGATGTATTGCGCAGTTGTTCCACGTTTTCCTGATGGGGCATCCAGAATTTTCTTGCTTAAAAAAAATATTTTCGGGTTTTTTTTCGTGGGTAGTGGAATTTTTCTCACCCTTCTCTGACTGGTAGCTGGAATTTTCGGAACAACTTCTTTTCGTTGACCTTTGGCACATTTTTCAATTTTCCCTCTGCCAGATCTTTCTGAAAAAAAATATAGAAAAAAGTTTCTCTTAGCGCAAGCTCGAGGCATTTTTTTCGAGCTGTTATTCACAATAAATTTTTTGATTGAATTCTTTCTTGTTAACAAAAAACATGTTTTTTTAATTCCTCAAAGTAAAAACGACTACGCGGAAGGATTGAATAACATACCTGGGACGACACTGACAATCCTCTCACCACTGGTGTCTCTGGGTCAACTTCTTGTTCCATTTGGCTACCTTTTGCCTTCATTTCTTTCTTCATTTGTCTCACTTTTCCTTGACTTGTAGCCACCTTATTTTTACGAAGGTTCTGAAAAAAAAAACAAAAACAGTTTTAGAAAAAAAAAATAATAAACTCACTCTTGTTTGATTCTTGAACTTTCCCATTCTGCGTTGAAGATTTGAAACTGAAACGTAGGGAATACTTCTGGTTTCGTACCCAAAGCGATATTGAAATGGTATTCAGAACCAATCAAGGATAAAAACAACACGAAACGTTCAAAAACAAAATCTTATATGAACAGAAAGAAAACAAAATCTAAATCCTAAAAACAATAAACTTCTTAATTTATGCAATATTAGCAACTCCTTTTGCTTTAGGCCTTTTCTGAATTCGCTCGATTTCTTCATTTCTTCGTTTTTCCAATTCCGATTCATAAATTTGTTCAACGTCTTTAGTTTCATCAAGAAGTTCAACGATTTTTTTCTGAAAATTAAAAATTATATTAAAACTGATTTTGTAAAACTAACAGCCAATCGAATTTGATCCAGTCGATAATTCAATTGTTTTTGAGATGTAACATGAACTTGACGCCCGTCTTTGAAGGAAAAATCAGGCGATTGTTCGAAAACGTGTTGATGTGGCGCGTAATAGACCCTGGAAACAATTATTTTCAAAGGTTTGGCCATGCTTTTTTTTAACTCACGGCTTCTTCCAACTTTGAACTTTTCCACTATTTTTTGGTACATTTTGTCTGGCCACCAATTTCTCCGTCTCCTCTTTCACTTCATCTCCTGAAATGTAACTCGCATTGTTAGAACAGCCTATCAAAACTCACTGAATTCATAACTTTGTGTTGCTGAAAATGGAAGTCTGGAAGTCTTGATCAATGTTCTACTCAATCTACACAGCATTATTTATGAAGTCTAGAAACTTTGGAATAATAAAAAGAGGTGAAAAAAGCAGATATTTCAACAAAGTCTATTAACTTTTGAATAAATGAAAAGACTTAAGTTAGACGTATAAATATTATTATTATTTCAACGAATAATCGAAAATACAAAACATGCAATAAACTTTATTCCCAGGATGTATTGTTGTATATTTCCTTTCGAGTTTGGCTGAAAAAGAAAATATTTGAAACGATGGAGAACTTTTTTATTTCACTTGTTTTCAGAAAATAAAAAATCTAGAACGAAAATACTTACCGCAACGAGTTAAGATGTCTTTGTAACTCCTTCCTAACCATATTACTATTATGATTATTCTGACGTGCCTCAACATGTTTTCCCGTAACTGCAGTCAACCGTCTATGAACTTCCTCATTCTCCCTTCTCAATTTTTCATTATCTTTTCGCAACTTTGTGATTTCGTTTTGCAACTTTGCCATAATCTGCCCACTTTCAACTACTTGTTCAACTTCATCCGGATGCATCGTGTTCATCTGTGAATATTTAACTAATTTCTTCATACTCGAATTTCCTTTGATAGTCTTCAAGCTCTCCGAAAAACTCGTTGTAAACGCGATCGGATTATACAACTCCAGTTTACCAGGAATTTTCTCTGGATATTTTCTCTTTCCCCCTCTTTTGATCATATAAACATTATTTGTAGAAGTAGATGGACCCGGTTGTTCTTCTTCCACCTCTTCTTCTTCTTCTTCTTCTTCCACCACCACTTCCTCTTCTTCGATAATATTTTCGGGAAGTTTCGAAGGCTCTTGTTGTGGTTCGTGGGAAATAATTTGCTGATATGATTGAGTTGGCTCGTCGAAAATGTACTCGTAACCATGTTCATCTATTAATCGATCTCCATGGACAGGAACATAATCATACTGTTGATCAGAAGTCGAAGGAATGTCTGAAAACATATAATAAAATCTGTAAGCACTAAATTCGACGTGAATTTCCGAAAATTTGGTCATATTTTTCAATTAAAAAAAACTTACCAGTGTCTTGATCATAATACGACGCTACAACTTCTTCTTGCATTCCAGGTAAACATGCGAATTCTCCATCGTCTTCTACTTCAATTTCATATGCAACATCTTGCTCATCGACATGAATCACTTCACCAACGTGACCCATCTAAACAGTTTAATTTTTAATTGAAAAGTTATATTTCAGGTATTATTAGGTGATAAAAACACTTCACAATAACGATGATAGCTCCGCTTTGAAAATGAAAATGTATTGAAAAAACAACAAAGAAAATAAATATACAAGAATATTGGTTATAAAAATGGGGTATTTTTGTTGAAAATAACAGAGATCCGATACTAATTCCACATTTTAATAAGACCATCCCATCCGGCTGTTATCATCCGACTTTTCTCGTGTGGATGCCAAAGAGCTGCGATACATGTGTTTTCATGAGCTTTCCATCTGTAAAAATTGTGATGAAGTTCGTTAAATTTGAGAACAAATCTCAAAAGAAACCTATAAAAACTCACTTTCCAACAATTTTATGCGTCCTCCAATCCCAGACGAATAACTTTCCATCAGCATCTCCAGAAATCAAGAAACTCATATCAGGACTGTAATCAACATTACAAGCATATCCAGCTGCATTATGTCCACGGAATGCCTTCTTTTTCGTGAATCTCAATTTATCTTCAATCAGTTGGAAGAGTACGATTCGATTATCCATACATTGGCCGACAACCCACTTATCTACAAAAATTAAGATAGCTTTGGAAAAAAAGAGAAAATGTTACCGTTTGGAGACTTTGTCATGGTTGGAATTGCATGTAACCCAACATTTTGAATCAATTTCGTGTCAACTGGAATTTCCCATTCCCAAATTCTCACAGACTTATCATCGGAAGTCGATGCAAATCGTCGATTCTTGTCGAAAAATGTGATTGAATTGACAGCTTGTAAATGTCGATCGTATTCTTGCACGATTTCGCCACTCCTCGAATCCCATTGAATGATTTTCTTATTTTGCATTCCCACTAAGAACATGTGGTTCTTGTCATCATCGGGATGATATTTTAGGCAGTATGGGACATGTCCAGTGTGGAATCGTTGTACAACTTGGCCTGTTTCTGTGTCCCATAACTTGACATATCTGTCGAAGCTAGCAGATAGAAATTGGGTTCCATCGTTGTTGAAGGCGACTTCTCTGACAGGCAATTTGTGACCGGAATATGTTCGTACCGCGCGTTGACGATCGTACACTTCCCACAGTTTGATCTAAAACAAGACATGTTTTCATTTTTGAGAATTTTTTAACGACAAAAAGAGTTTGCCACTTTCATGTTTTAAAAAAATTAAACTCGCCTTAGTATCCATCGAGCAAGAAAGGAACAAATGTGCACTTTTCGGGAACCATTGGAGATAATTAACACCTTTCGAGTGTCCTCTGTAGGTATGTGTAAGCTTTTTCGGGATGAAACATCGTTCTGGTACATAATCCTCTCGAAGGTTGACTCCTGTGAAACTGGGAGGTACCAAAAACGATCTTCCTTGATAATCTTCTGCTTCTTTGACTGAAAAAGTTAGTTTTAGTTGTGTCATGACTTTAGGAATACTTACGATGTAGCACAGATGATTCTTCAGCCATTTGCTCATTATCTTTCTGCTCCTTTTTGAATCTACGGCTCTTCTCTTGGCGCTTCTTCACAATCTCATCCATCTCTTTTTGCAATTCAGGCGTAGGTTTAGCAATAGTTTTCTCATTTTCATATTTTGACCAAGGTCCAGTATATCCATCAATATCACTCGGATCATCATTTCTCAACCGTTTCCTTCGTTCTCCTCCAGTTTTCTTCGATTCGAAGAGCGTTGCTCCTCCTTCTGCGACGGCTTTTTTCACATCTCCAACAAATTCTGTTCCTCGATCAGCAGTGGGGTTTCTGGCGTAGCCTAATGTATCAAAACTCCGAATTTCTTTGTCAAAGTGGAATTTGTTGAAGTGAGCGGGCTCGACGTATCCAGTCAATGTGTTTTTCTGTGCTCTCTGTTTATCGGTTTTGAAGTGATTGATAGGCCCACTTTCTGGGTGGAAAAGTTCTTCGAATGTTGGATTCGACTTGATTTCTTTCGTTTTTCTGTCGATCATTGCAACTTTCCGGATGTCACTGTGAGTTTCTACACTTGGTGCGACCTTAAAAAATAAAATTCATACTTGTTTATCTATACGAATATACGTATGAACTAAATTTAATTATTTTAACCTACCACGAGTGATGAATTTATGTTCAATGATGTTGACTTCCCAACTGCAATATCCTTCATAGTTACATCGTCATCTGATATTTCACTGTCACTTCCATATGCTTGTAAGGCATCCATCTGGAATTCGAAATTCGCTTGAAAAACTAAAAAAAAACGAAAAAGAATTATGCCCCAAACTGAGATGTTAGCAGTAGAGCACACATTCTTCACTCGACAATAATCGCTCTAACGCGCAAGGCCTACATTTTTTAGCACAACTGCCGGCTGCTTACAGCAAGATGTATTAATTCGACTAAATATTTATTTATATTATCTTCAAGCGCTGTACGTTTTTTTTTTCTGTGGTGAACTATTATTTGTTTGAACTACAACTTTCGTGTTGTAGTTTACAGTCTTACACAATATTGATTTATCGTCTTTTAATTTTAGTTTTCAAAAGACATTGTTTTCAAGATGAGTCATATTGTTTTTCATCTTTGATCATATCATTGAATGTCTGGATGTATAGGCGAGATGATTCACTTCTCAAAATACGATTCCAGTCGATGGTTTTTTTCATTATTCATACTTTTCTGAAACTTTTTGTCGAACTTTACATTTTATTTAAAAATTTACCAATTTTGCGAGGGAAAAATCCTATCGAGAAGCACACGAATTACGCCATTTTGAGCATTCTCCGTCAATTATATAGTGCTGGTTTTATTTTTTTGAAAACAATGATGACTTCTGAATGAATAAATCTCAATTTCACGTTTTGCTTTGAGATTTTATGTTATAAAAATTAAAAAAATCTCAATATTTCTAATTACTATCATTCACTGGAAGGAATTCGCGAAGGTCTTTGCTTAGGTGAAGCGGTGTTTTTCTAATTTTACACTGATCCAAATTTTATATTTCATAGTGACGGGGGCTAAAGTATGGAAAATATAACAGGACTAAAGTATGGAAAAGTTTCAAAAAACAAAAAAAAAGGAAAGAAAAATCGTAAGCCAGAAATCTGAACTAGTGGGTCGTGGTGTATGCACTCACCGTAGTAAAACTTCAAGGCACATAAGACAATTTTGGTTCCGCAGTGAGACCATAGCTCAAAAGAGATTACATTTTGTTTTTTTTCTCTGCTTTTTCCTGGCTACTTTGGTGAATCGCGATTTTCGGTATCTCTAGGCAACTATTACTGAATAAAATAATTACATTCGAAAATTTTTTGCATCATTTTCTCAAGTTCAAAACTGTTTTTTTCAGCACAACGCGTGGGAGAAATGACAGAGGATGTCGAAAATACCAGTCCATTCTGCATAAAATCAGTAGCAGAACGTATGAAAACGATCTCGTCTCTCGAAGAAAATGTGAATCTTATCCAGTTCGTCGAAGTCTATGAGGAGCTATGTAAATTTATCAAAATGCTCGGCAAAATATTCGAGTTCGTCGAGAAGGACGTACAAGAGAAAATTATCCTTCTGAAATTATTGCATAAGGAGAACTCAAAAGACTATGCAACTATTATGTCGATGGTTGAAGTAGAAAATGGTAAAAAGATGGACAAGAACAGTGGATGTGTGGCTATTTTACATTTGAATCGCGCGCTTGAATTCATCGTCGATTTCATGAATGCTGCAGTTGCCGCCACCGACGAGGATAGTATCGCGAAAGTGTGCAAAGAATCATACGATGAAACTTTAGCGAAGTGAGTTTTTTTTTTAATTTCATCTAACTTCATGATTCAGACACCATCCCTGGATCATTCGCACTGCTGTAAAAGTAGCTGTCTACACTCTGCCAACTCGTGACAAAATGTTGCAATATATCAAAGGAAACATTGAAACCGAGTCAGAGGTTAAAATCGAAATCGACACGGTTGTTGAAAATGGAAAACGTGTACACGAACGGATTAATGCAATCTACACAACTCATAACTTGCATAAAATATGCTAAACGGTTCCGCATGATGTATTATAACAACGCATTTTAAAAATCTATAAATATTGCATTTTATACTTTGTCTTGTTTGTTTCACCAAATGGTTTCCCAGCCCTTGAATACCGATTTATTAGAAACGCGCAGAACTGAACAAAAGTTCATAACGTTTAGATGGAGTACGTGGAATACATCGAAGAATGTATTGTCAGCACACAATATTCGCATTTGGCTATCAGTCCAGATAATTCGTAAGTTGATATTTTTAATCCTTGAAAAATATTCTAAATATCACATATTTCAGAATTGTTATAGCTGCCACTTCAACAAATTGTGAAGTTATCCTGGAGAATGCTTCAAAATTCATTCTGAAGCATGATGCGAATGTCGTTGGTGTCTTTTTCGAAACAAACAAAAAGGTATGAAAACGAATATCGATTAAATAGAGGGATTTTCCGTGTTTCAGCTTATTACAATCACTGAAAATGGAGAAATTTCCAATTTCGAATTCACCGAAGAACACGTTTTTGAAAAAAGAGGATCAACAAGAGTTACCGCATTCCCAGTAGTGTAAGATTGCCTTCAAACTTTTCTCTGAAATTGAAACAAAAATTTCAGCGCTGTTTTTGCACAGAGAAACGAGAAAGAAGAGTTAGACTTTTGGTTTATTTCGAAAAAAAGTGACAAAAAGAACGAGAAATTCTTCGATGTCCAATTCACGTCAGCAAGTGGAGGTTCTCTCGAAAAAGTGTTCGAAATTCCAACTTACCTAAGTCCCGAACAAATTGTGATTGAGAAAAATATCATTGCATATTGTCATAATCAAGAGGTTCATGCGATTTCATTGAACAAGGATAGAAAGATTGAAAAAGAAACCGAATATCGACATGATAAAGAGGATCCAATTTATCGATTTATTCGGATTGCCGCCAATTCAAATTATCTGGCTGTTACAATGGCCAATGGATTGATTTATCAATGGTGAGATAATTTATTGAATAGAACAAAAAAAAGCTTTTTGGAGAAAAATGGGAACAAAAAATAGATGTGTTATTTTTGAAACAAAAACATCTAATCATACTATTATATTTTTCGTTCTCGTCATCCTTGTAACTGAAATAGTTCGTTATCAGTATTCGCGACACTCTCTTTTGCGATGTGCAAAGTACAACAAATTACAAAAAAATACAAAAATTAACGTGCAAAGTGACAATATTTTTTGTAAGAAATTTCCATTGTTTTTACAAAAAAATTACAAAAAACGTGCAAAAAAAAACACAATGGAAAATTGGCAAATTTCTTACAAAAAATATTGTCACTTTGCACGTTATTTTTTGTATTTTTTTTGTAATTTGTTCTACTTTGCACATCGCATTTAAAAGTCAGAATGTTGCTCTTTCAAGATACGCACTTCTATTGGCTAAGAATTTTTTGATGTAATTTCCAGGTCGAATTTGAAAAACGCTGGAGTTTCCGACACATTCAGTAGCAGTCATTGGCATAAAGTTGCACCACAATTGGTTGTGACCAAATTTGGAAATTTGCTATCAGCTGGAGCAGAATGTGTTTTGGCGAGATTCACAAAAGCGCAAAAATTGCCAACTCTTTTACCAAGATTGATTGCACCTGTTACCAGACTTTGTCTTTCTGATGATTCTTCGACGCTTTTAATTCAAATGGGTAAGATTTTTTATGGATAGAATGTAATTCGGATTTTTTTTTTGAAATTTCAGAAGATAACTCGATTCACACTGTTCTTCTCTCAACAATGGCGATCAAAGAATCTTACTCAACTATGCAATATTGTCCCAGATCTCTCAATTCTGTATTTGTTAGTGATCCATCTATGAAGAGATACTTTGTGATGAATGCCAAACCGGGAGCTGTTCAATGGGCTGATCCAATTCAAGGAAAAACCTTGCAAGTCGTGAGTATTCCGCACAAATTCAAAATTTTTTACCGAGAAATATATATTCAGATGAATGTCACAATGGAGAATGCAGTTGATGGAGATATGTCATTAGTTGGAATTAAACCAGCTTTCAGAGATGTGACTAATGTCTCACTGGGTTTGAAATATTCGGCAACACTGGAAAAGTTTTTGAACTTCGAGTCGGAGAATCACATCAGATTCTGGAAACGGAGTTCAGCTAATCCGTTCTCGTCGAATTTGATCACAACCGTAGCAGTGGAACAGGATGTTGTTTTTATGGCTGTTTGTCAATCAGAAAGCGTTCGATTTGAGAAGGTTAGTCAATTAAATGAAGTAGCCAAGAACAGATTTTCAATCGCTTATCTCTTTCCATTGATTTTTTTTTCACAAAAGTATCTTCATTTGAGATCCGATTCAGGAGAATTTCGAAAAGTCCGCTCTTTTTCAATCCTTATCGATTTTCAGACGGTTATCAGCGCTTCAACATCCGGAAATATCAGTGTTTGGGAGTTTTCTGAAAATGAACAAGACGTTCGCGAAGATTTGACACGTGCTCGAAATTGGCAAGAAGCTTCGATCAATGCTATCACTACTCTCCAATCAAATGGAAGATTTGCAACCGCTCATGGAAAACATTTAGTTCTGTGGAATGTTGCTAATGTAAGTAGTGAATGTCTTACGGCACTGTAAAGTCTATCCAAATCATTCCAGATGAAAATAATCGATGTGCTCAGTTGTGAAGATGAAATCTTGAAATGTGAATTCTACGGAAAATACTTGATAATTTCACACAAAAAGGGAGTAGTGTGCTGGGATACGGTAGCATTGTTAGTTGTTTGGAGAATTCAACAAAGAGTTGGAATATTTGTGTCGCCGTCTGCTGGTTGTTTTGCTTATGATGATTCGCAAGGTAGTACATTTACATTTCTGTACTTTCTAATAGTATTTTCGAATTTTCAGTCATGAACTTTGATGCGGAAACTGGAAGAGTTCTCAAAACTATCAAGTTCTCAACGGCGATTAATGATTTGGTTGTTTTGTATGTTCAGAAGTCAAAATCGATGATTTATATTGCAAAAACTGATAAGGTGAGATTTATTCGTTCTGACAAAGCTAATTCTACGACCAGGTACCTAGTAAAACAATTAAATTCTAAGTCATAGCGTTTATTTTAGCACGATTAAACAATTTTCAGTTTAAAAAGTTTGATCTTTCATCGGCTGGAAGTTCATTTTGAGGAAAAAAGAAACAAGGTACCAAATTGTTTGTAAAACCATAGCTTTCAAAGATAATAGGGTTTTAAAACGACTTATCTATCTGAATTTGTATAAATTATTTAATTTGTTTTTCAGGGAATTCTAACCTATCGTCTTCTTCGTCAAAGCAGCACTTCAAAATCGAAACGTTTATCATCTGCACCAACCACCAATTCCGACCCAACACCATTCCAACAACTGGCCAAAACGCCTACAAAGTCAGTTAATACTTCCTCTGAAGACCAGAAATTTGTTCGACAACCCCGTCCGGATTCTGCAAAATTATTCGCCGGACCCGTTTATTCTCTGCCACCAATCTCATTTTTAGCCCCGCTTTTTATCGAAAAATCATTGTTACCTCCACCACAAAACTAAGTTCTAAATTTCATTTGTTTCTATAGGAGAGGATTGCTTTTTATTGTTTTTGAAAAATCCCTTCATAGTCTTTTGTTGTTATTGTTTTGTTGTTATTTACGTTTTTTACCTGTTTTTCTTCAATTCAAAAAAATAAAATTCATTTATCAACCCAGCACAACAAATTTACACCACACACACAACAGATTCCTTCTACATACAAATATTGTATAATTTGGAAGAATTTGTCAAGAAAAAGTCGCTAGTTTTTGTTATTATTTTCGACCCCAAAGTCCACTTGCCATTTGCCATTGTGCTGGTTCGGCTCTGTAAAAATGTCAGAATTAAGAAAATATTTCGGTCAATGAGAAACTAATCACCTTTTGAATAAAAGTTCAGTTGGAGCACTTCGTTTTCCCCACAAACTGTTCAATTTTCGCCAGTTTTCATTGTTTCGCTTGTATTGTTGCTCTTCTAACTGCAAAAATAGCGATTTATGAAACAATGAAAGGAGTTGTTTTTCTTTGACACATTGAAAGTATGCGTTTAATATTATTTTCATCCGAAATGATAAGGAATGGAAAAGAAAAACAATGAAATTTTGTAATCTATAAAATAACTCGACATGTTCACAGAACTCCATTTCCCAAGAGCTCGTCAATTTTTTGTCATGTGAGTTTTCCTAGAAACAGGACATTCTATACTTGTTTTCGAACTCTCTAAGAATCGCACTACAATATTTTGAAACACTTTTCGAACCTGAATTCAAATATTTCCAATGACCGATTTGATGTAATAAAAATGTTTAATCTTATTCAAAAAATGGAGAAAGTAAAGCTAACTTGAGACGATCTTTTGAATTTCATTATATTCCATATTCGTCTTTAAAAGGTTCCATCAATCAAAATTCAAAACGGACATTTTTTCTCAACTTTGTATAAGTAAAACTTGAATCAGTTACATGCGCTCCATTGATAATCATGTGACAAAACCTCGTCCCATTTTCGATGTCAGAAATTGGTTCCTACTTTTCTATGAGAAGCTACCAAAGTTTATTGCAGAAAATTTCGAGCGAGAAAACTGAAACTACAGTAACCTTTTAGCAGCAATTAAGTTTGAGGTTATACACTGTCAAGTTCAAAGTAATTTTGCTTCAAAATATTCGCACTCTTAAAATCTGACATTGTCAATAAAGCGCATGTTGCTGATCGTATTTTGTACAATACAAGTTAGAGTTCAATAGGTAAAATGCGCTCTATTGATAATGCCACATTATTTCGACCTAAATGAAATTTATGCTGATGTGGATATCAGAATCAACTTCTACGGATCGAATGATCCTATAAATCAACTGAATACCATTTTAAAAATTTTGGTTCTTGAAATTTTTTCCTGTTGAAAATTGAAAAAAATCTGTATATTTCCGACCCAACTTATACCATTCGGTAGATCTTTAGACGCTGAGTAACATCCGGTTTTTCATTTTTATTTTTTTTTGAATCAAAATTCTTAGCGCACAATTTTCAGCCTTGAAGTTTACACCGGAAATTCAAAAAATGCTTGAAAAACTATGAAAAACTAGAGAAAATTGGATGTTATACACTGCTCCACATAATGATAGCCTCACCCTTGAATTTTCGAAAAATCGAAAAATTTCAAGTTTCAAAAAAAGCTTGCTTGTGTAAAATGTTTCCATAGCAAACACTTAACTGTACCATATTTCGAATTTGAGATTGAAAAATCATCGGAGAAAAAATTTGGAAACTTTCCAAAAAAAGTCACTTTTCTAATCCACAAAATGATAGCCTCACTTGCTGAAATCGGTGAAAACACGGGTTTCATGGCCGATTTTGATTTTTTTGAATCTCAAATTTGAAATATGGTACAGTAAAATGTTTTATATGGAAACATTTCACACAAGGAAGCTTTTTTTGAGAAACTTGAAATTTTTCGAAAATTCAAGGGTGAGGCTATCATTATGTGGAGCAGTGTAGTATACAAAAAATGTAAATTTTCGTGTTTTGCATGAAAATGAAAGATCAGAACACTTCCAGCTAGCTTGAAGTCGAGAAACTCCATATTTTTCCCTTGTAAGCCTTCTGAAAAGCCACGATTCCCGTCCATAGTTGATAACTTACTGCTGATTCGATGGGAGCTGATCTTTTTCCCCATAAACCAACACCATTTTGCCATCCAACACGTCCACCTTCACCAATGCAAAATGAGAATGTGACGAAAAATAGACCTGAAAATGACTATTTCCATCACGTGGTCCCATTTCCTTTTAACGTCACTCACCAACAATAAAGTGTACAACTTGCATTATTTTTGTCCAAAGTTGAAGAAGAACCCTGTAACAAAAATAGAAGTAGAAATGAAAAAATTTTTGTTTTCCAAGAAAAAATAACTTTAAAAGTACCACAACATTAGTGTTTTTATGGGATGAGAAAAGAAGGAAAAGTTATTTGTCAAAAATCTAAAAAAATATATATTTTTAGAAAACGCCCAAATTTATGTCAATTCCATTCAGCTATTTTTTACAAGAAAACAAATTTTGCTCAAAAATATTTTCTCAGGAAAATGGAGCAGCAGTACACCTATTTTCAGTCAATTTCCATGCTGAAAAGAGACTAATGTGGTGATTTATAATTGATGGGAATTTGTCGGAGAGCCCGAAAATCATTTTGGCGTTTTCGTAGGGGGTAAAACATTGTCTCACAGGGATTAGAAAATTGTACTTTAAGAGAGCAAAGGAATTCTTACGATCTGTGAAATCGTTGTCCACAAAAAAAATTGGATCACTTTTTGAGTAAGATCAAAAACCGCAAAATTATCAGAAATGTAAGCTGATCACACATATTTAATGCGATGAATATACGAAAAAACACAATGATGAAAATAAACGGATGAAAATCTCATCGAAACATGAATATTGTGTGGGTTTTTGCTTGATGCGTAAGAATCGAAAATGAGACCAGAAAAATTATAGTATCATATATTAAATTTTGGAAAAATAAGTGGTTTCGAGATAATTTGGATTTTTTCAAATGCAGATCTATAAACGGTCACAAACATTTTGTACATAATCTGAGAAGTTCAAAATAGAAGTCTCGAAATTTCAATTTTCTTTTTTCACAACCACATTTTCATAGCACTTGGAAGAGGTTTTGTGTGAAAATTCAATCGGTTACACGAGCTCTATTGATAATGTCATATTATTTTGATCTAAACAGAACTTCTGGTTGATTTTAACATCAGAATCGAATTCCACGAATGAAACTACAGTAACCCAATGGTAGAGATTTAATCCTGGATAATATATTATCTGTTTTGAGAGGGAATTTATGAAGAAACGGTGAATCACATGTGGTTAAAACCTACAAATCAACCTGCTGTATAAGCCTTTCACAAATCGGTAACAGGCGCTCTATTGATAATTCATCAGTTTTTGCTTCGAAAATGGAAATTATGATTGATTTTCAACGTGAAATTCGAGTTTTACATGTAAAACTACCAAATCGAACTATTTTTTCGTGATTTCATCATTCCCGGATGCTCATTTTCAAGTGGGAAAACTGAAACTACAGTATCCCGATATCGACTTATGGACGGCTTATAATAGAGGCAATAATCCAGTATGTTAATATTTTCCATTGATAATCACAAGTTTTGAATTATTGAACAAATTCTCATGGTTCAAAAAATCACGGAAACAATCAAATTTTTCAAACTATTTTTCCGTATTTTAATGGTATGGGTGACAGATCTAGTCTTGAGACTTTGTTTTTTGTTTCAACCTTCAACATTTCGAACTATTCAAGAGCATTTTGGAACTTCATAATGTTCAAAACAAACATTGGAACCTCCCTCTATTGGCAAAAATAATTATCAGATCTCCATTTTACCCAAGGATCCTTATTTATATTTCATGTAGTTGTCCGAACTTTTTTTGAACGGTTTATCTCAAATCATTCCCAGGGAGGTTCACGAACAAAATGATTACCTAACAATAAGTGTTGGTGATTTTATGTATAGGTAATATTTTAATTTATTACCCTAAAAATAGTCAAAGAATAATTTCTATTCTTCATAAATTTTTTTCACAAAACATGGTTGGAAATATATATCATGAAGACCAGGAACTCTATAAATACTAACACTTTGAAAAAAAGTTGAATCCATGAGCTCGCGGAGTCAGAGATATGCTCAAAGGGGTGAATTATTATCACGCGAATTTTTTCTATTTCTTGAGATATTTACTGAAATGTATCATGGATGGCTGAAACTCGGTTTTCTGAAATTAAAAAATTTCATACTGCTCTGAATTACAAGAAAAAAAGAAGAAAAAACCAAATTTTGTTTTTCTTTTTTTTTTGGATGAAAAGTCAGACAAGTAACATGATACAATATCCGATTTTTGAAAAGATTCACTTTGAATTTGAATTTCAGAGAAAAATTGAAAAAAAAAACAAAAGGCTGAAAGTTGAATGATGTATAAACTTCTGAAAAAAAAAACAAAAAACACTTTGAAATTCAATTTTGACAGGCAGGGAACTACTATAATACTTGTTTTCGAGATTTGAACTGCTTTCCAAAAAGGTCCAATTATTTCTTCTATTCTGGAACCAACAATTACTTGGAGTAATTTAAATCAAAGAAAATTGAAAAATTCATTCGGCGAACTTGAAAACCCGCAGTTACGAGAATAAATTTCAGAAAATTTGGGGGAACCAAAAAAAGTTGAAAATCATCAGTTTGAGTGGTGACCTTGGCTTCACTAAAAGAAAAAGAAAAGCACAATAAAAATGAAAAACTACTTTCTCCGAAAATGTGTACATGTCATGTTTTGTGGCCCCTATGACGTTTGACATGTCCCATTGGGAGCTGATCCCAAGATATCATCAAAGAAGATAAATGTGAGAGCAAAAAATGTATACTTTTTGATGTAAGAAAATTAATTGGGTTGTGAATGAGCAAGTGAGCGAGAATTACGTTGAGTAGAGTAGTTGGATTGTTTTTTGGTTTTGGAATTGAGACAAAAAAAAAGAGGAAGGAAAGGGTAATGAGACTCGGAAAAAAAGAAGTATTACTCTGATTGGAAGGTTGGAACTTCAAAGTGCTCTTGAAATAAAGTAGAGAGGGAGAAAGAGACAATTTGACGCCTTCGAGTTTCAGTCTTTTGGACCAACATTTGAATGAGACTATGAGAAAGCGATCCATACTCCAATAAAAACGAGCTATTGAATTTGGGTTCATAGAATTTTCAGATTACCGTAAGTACTGTAATATAAGCGCACCCCAATTGGCTACGAATAATGAGAATATCTCGGAAACCACAAGAGTTATCAAAAAGTGGTCAATTAAAAAATTGTAGATCATGTCAAGATCTTCAATTTTGTAATTGACCACTTTTTGATAACTCTTGTCGTTTCTGAGATATTCTGATTCTTCGCAGTCGCATTGAGTGCGCTTTTATTACAGTATTTACGGTAGCTGCTGAGGTTACTGTAACTCGAAGTCTCCTACTTGAAAATTAGCTCTCATGAACAATAACTGAAAAATCACATAAAATAGTTTTACACGTACAGTATATAGTTAACATTGAAAATTCACTCAAACTTCATTTGAAACAAGAAACCTGTTGAGTTTCAAACGGGTCCATAAGACCTCGTTGGGTGTTTTTTATTGATTCCTAACATATATTATATTTTCTTGAAAAATCCTTCGGCGATTTTCTTGATATTTTTTTGATGCTTCTACAGGCAAATGTTCTGTTTTTTCTCAGAACGAATATTTCGAAGTTAATGTGGACTTCTTTTTTTAACATGAATTTATCTCGAAGTCCTCTTTTGATGAACAACCCGGCCAAAAGACGATTTTTCTTTCGAGCTTTACGGTTGGTGATTTTTTTTTCATGTTCCTCCTTCTCCTTTGAAATGAATTTCAGCAATATTTTCAAATGAAATTCAGGCGTTTTAAGATATAGAATATGTCGAAGACAGATCCCAAACTAAGATTCTTCTTCAAAAAGTCTATTTTTGAAACATGACCTTTTTTTCTATTTTTATTTTCTCGAACAATATTGAACACGATTTCCTAAACTGAAATGTGGTTTTCACAGACTTTAATTGTCTGTGAACCCCGTCTTCCACATAAACCATCTCACTTCTCCCTTTTCTTATTTTTATGAAAATGAAACTTCAAATCTTGATCTTGTTTATCTGCATTCACTTTTCTTTCCAAGATAACGAGAGAGGTGCTCTAGTTGCTCGAAAACTTCTCCGAAAAATTTGGAAATTAACGAGAGATGGACAAAAGGAAACCGCCAAACAATACTTTTCGGATAAGTTCTACTTTGAAACATGTGAAGAAAAATTCTCATTGGATGACTATCTTGATAACATCATAGATCCGGCTACACGTCCTTATGGTGCGAAATTGGGCTATGCTGACGTATCGGTATGTTGGTTTGTCTCAAAAGAAATATTATTGTGTTTTAGAAATACAATGATAAACATGGCTACAGACTGAGTTTTAGCATCGAATCGCCAAGATATGATTCAGAATATTTGGGTTCAAACAAAAACGGGAAATGGAAGATTGAGTCGGGAAGAACCACACCAACAAATTGTAACGCTGCTTTCTTAATGAGCGACGGAGACGTTTATTTGTCGGCAGAGAACTAATAACTGTCTTAACGATAAATGTTATATAAAAATTTCAGAAAATTTATGTTAATGTTTCTTTTGAAATATCTTTAAAGGTTTCTTTAAAAAATGGGAAGAGAACCGGCAACATTCATTTCTCACAAATGATTGAAACACTGAGAAAACTTTTGAAACGTTTATTGTGATGCATTGTACATCCATCCAACGGAAAGTATATCAATATTTGAAAAATTTAAAATTCTCGATTTGACTATTCCTTCGGTTCAAGCTACATCTACTTTTCTCGTTGAAGGACCTGGTTAAATAACCAATAGATGTGTTTATTGTTGATCTACTAACAAGGGAATGTTGTAAAACAAAATCTAGAGTTTGAAGACACTGATCAATTTTTCATTTTTGCAAAATGAAGCCTGAAGTCCCCTATAATTTTTAGTTTCAAGGTTTACAAACATTAAAAACTAACAAATATGGAAGTGGGGTGAGCCTGGATAACAGTAGTCACCAATCTTGCGATTGGGCTACCATTTTTCATTTCGTCATTATAAGGGGTGTACCTATTGGCACGGGGTCTTGATCATCAGTGCTCGGAAGAGCTAAGAGTCCACCGATTGAGTCAGATATCAGGCATGTTTGCAAGTTATTGTTCCCGCCCGCAAAATCATTGATTATTAATGATTGCAAGTCAGCAAGTAACAAAGCAAATTGTCTCTGATACAGCCCTTTTCCCATTTTTACATTCAAACCAGGATTCCTCCTAATTATGCACCCGTCGTACCGTAAAGATAACTGAACCGGAGTGCTAAACTTGGTAAGTTTTCCTCCTGAAAACATCTAAATAATTAGTCAACGATCAATTGGTAATTGATAATACCATATTATTTCGATCTGACTAGAGTTTTCGGTTGATTTTTATAACTGAATCAAATTCTACGGATCGAATAACCCCATAGATCAAACTGTCATCATTTGAAAAATTCTGGTTCTTCAGTTTTCTCCTGTTGAACAACGAAACTATAGTAACCCAAATGAGAGAGATTTAATTATGCCTATTAATTAGTTTCGCGATGAAATGAACAATCACAGTACTTTCAGCAAATTTTCATTATTTTTATTACGTGCAAAAGAAATGAAAAACTGACGGATATAAAAAAATACAACATCAAAACTTAACAGTGCAACTAACCTAAATCATGCAATATCTTTTGCTCGAAAACAGAAAACCAAATCAAAACAATTTTGGTATTCAAAACATGCAATTTGTGTCGGCCCGCCCGCCGTCTTCAGAAAAGAAAACAGCAAAAACACATAAGCATAAATATCGTTGATCTACACAGAATATTCGATGAGCAATTTGCACAGACTTGGAAGCAAAAAAACAAAAATGAATTTTAATGCAGACTTTTGTTCACCATAGTGAAACACAAGGCCTTTGTTGACAGTGGCGAAAATAATTGAAAAATATCTGATGGTTAGAACAACAACGGATCTTCTCCTATTCCTTTTTTGCTCTCTTCCTTATCTTATAATGAAAAACACAACAAAATACATGGACCCTTGGGACGGGATTACTTTCCCCTATTTATTTTTCGCAATGGTTGAAGTCAAAGATTGTTGCACTTTTTTTGGTGTTCAAGGCAACAACTCGAAAAGTGAAGTGAATGTTCTGGAAGTAAACAGTTTTGACCATTGTGCAGATATTTTTTGAAGTGATCATTTTTCGCAACTCTCAAGATTATTTGCGTTTTTGACACACACACACAAATAAAAAGTGATGGGAGATAACAATACTTGAGACAGGGTTATCCCTCAAATCATGTGAAATACATACAACAACTAAATGTGAACTTTCGAACTGGTTTAGTAGGATCATGTGATGAGGATGATGGGTATTTGGGACAGAATGAAGTGAGGAGACAAGGATGCTTGGAAAATCATGAGATCTCCTGTTCCACACCAAAAAACACAATAAGCACATATACTATTCCGAAGGTGTTTTTCTTTCAAGATCAACCCCTCTTTAAACAGGTCTTGAAAGTTTTGTTGATTCTCGGAGAAAAAACAGTATTTTTTCAAAGTCGTAATTTTGGCAGTGGAGCAAACAAGCTTATTTGCTTGATTTTCTAACTTTTGAAAATTAAAACTAGCATGTTGATCAGCATTTAAAACTACATCATTTTGAAATCATTGGAACCTTTAATGTTAATCAAACTTTGAGATTCCAATATTAACAATATTAGCCATATCATCTGATCATATTCGTCACAACATGGAACAAGAAAAGGGGCTAAGCGCCCCTATGATAGGGGCACGTAGCCCCGTTCAACGGAGGCAAATGAGGTTCAACTAGTCCCTATCTTAATTTTTAACGAAATTTCGTATACCTACTAATTCGGACTCCCTGATCAACGTCCAGCTTTTAACTTTTTTCCCTTCGGTTCTCTGAAAAAAGTTCAAAAATCCCATGGTTTTAACATTAATAAAACTCCTTTATAAAATACACACAAAAAACAGAATGTTCACGTTTCTAAGTTTGTTTTGTTTTTCTCTTTTTTATGAAGGAATTTAGCATTGTTTTGGGAACTTTTTGAGCTATAACTTTTTCAGAGGGCCGAAGGAAAAAAAATTAAATACACGTTCCTGACCAGGAGGTCCCAATTAGTAAGTATACGAAATGTCGTCAAAAGTTAAGATGGGGACTAGTTGAACCTCCCTTGTAAGCTATGATAGGGATGTTTTTTTTTTCAGAAACATGGTTTGTTCGAAAACGAAATGAGAATTTCGATAACAGAGTCTTTTTCAGAAAAAAAAACACTAAGAGCTTTGATAATTCGTCTATTTTACGTGCTTCGGCTATTAGTCAGGCCATGAACACAAAAAGTAGTTTCTGAAGCTCATTAGTAACATGATTCAAGAAATTAACACTACTAGAAGAAGTCTCCGGGTGCAAAAAACGGTGTCAAAATAGTCGAAGACGTCCTCCGATGAAATTCAGTCGAATGCAAATAATTGTCATGAAACTACGAGTAGTAATAACTCTTCTGACTTCCCCCGCGTGTTCTCATTTTCCTGAAATCTGATCAATTTCTCTAATTAATACTTTGAAACTCGACACTTTTTCTGTATGCAAAAAAATGATTTATGTGTTTATTAAGTATTTAGAAAATTGGAAAAATTATTTAGTTAGTTAGTTATAATTTAAATATTAACAATTTGATCCTTTGAGACTTGCTTTGGTGGAGCAATTCCGAGTTTTTCAACCTTTCTCGCCAAACTTTGAAGAGTAACAGTGACGGAGAAAAGATCTCTACCATCAAATAAATCGACAGATTGGAAAGTTTCTTCGTCTTTAACTCCCAATTTACGGGCGGCTCCGGTGAATTGATTGATATTCTCAAGGCAGTTGAAGTTCGAGATTGGTTTCATGATCTTCTTCACACTTCCAGCTTGAATTGCATTAACCAATCTACAAAAATGATCTTATGATTTCAAAACATTTCGAAATCTTGTATTGTATCATGATCAAACCTCAAACCCGAGAGCTATATAAATATTTGCTTACTTGCACAATTGTTGTCCATCTTTCAGTTGTTCTCTAAAATTATCACGAGATCCTTCGACATCGACATCTTCCTTGATCAAATCTCGAATCCATTCCAAAAGATATCCAGCTTCAGTGTCATTGAACTTGCTAGCTTGTTTATCCATAATAGCTCCTGGAAAAACAGAATTTGAAAAAGGAAATAAAACGCCACAGACTTCACTGACGCGTTTGATTGCGCACGAAAGACGCCATTTTTTTTATTTTTGTTTTCAGCAAAAAGTTATATTTTCAACCGCGAGATTTGCCCATTGTTACGGTTTTCGGCGAATATAAATAGTTCTAGCTAACTTATCTTATATTGTTAATATTTTTATCGATTTCTATGGTTTCATCAAAAAAGTTTTGTTGATATTTGCAGAGGTTTTGGTTTTGTCGACTGTTTATATTGTTCTCGAGAGAAAATTGTTTCGATAAGAAAAATTAACTCTTCTCCAGCATAGTTTAGGCAAGTTTTCTTTTGATGTGACTAATTTAAGTTTTGGGAAACTTTTTTTTCATTTGAATGGAATAAATCTCACTGGAATATTGAAAAGAAGCTTCAATTTTTTTAGACGAAATCAAATTTCCCCCTTCAAATTCATGTTTCACAAATAGCAAGATTCGGAAAAAATGGTCCAGGAGCTGAGATTTGGTTCATGAGGTATGTTCTACAGGTCACGTTTTCTTTCTTCAGCCAAACTGCGTAATAATGTTGTTATCTTCATCCGAATTCTATTCAACGGACAATATGAACTTTCTTTCAAACTAACCAGCCATTCCTCCTGGTCGTGGGCGATGATAGCTTTGTGACATGTTGATATATTAATATAATAATATTATAAAAACGAATAGGAAAAGTCTCAAAAAATAAACACTGCTGCACCGTCTTATCCAATTTATACCAGCGAACACTGTCTCCGTATCTGTTGCCTCCTCAAATCTCTCGCTATTTGTTGCGAATCCTCCCCGATTGTGTTGATTTTGTGGCGTGGGAGCTCTTTTGGTTGAAATGTGAGTCACACTTGAAAAGCGACACAGGGGAGGCAAGAAACTACTGGAACGTTTTTTTTCGAAATGAAAATTTCGGTGTTGATGAGGAACTTCATAACAATATGCTTATTGTCTTTTTGTGCGCCTTAGAAAATGTGTCATATGTTTTCAAAATCATTCACTTCAAAGAGAAACAAAAAACAATTAAAAGAGAAGCCTTCATATTGAAAACGAAAAATCAAAACAATTTTTACATTACATCAAAACAAGAAAATATGCTTTGATTTCGGTGAGATATTGAAAAATAGAAGTATAGCGCACCTGAACTTCGCTCTCAAGTACGTGAAACTAACAGAAATTTTTTAATTCAGATCTTTGTTTTTTGCAGATGATTTTCAGGATTTCGTTCATTCTATTTAAAAACTTTGAAATTTCAGAATAAGGAATTTTATTTCACAAAAATGAACAGCAGGAGGTTGATCAGCGTCCAATAATCTATCGAATGACATACTTCTAGTCCAAAAACCTCAGATTTTTTCACAATGTTCCCTTGTGAGGAAAATCTGTTGTACTCATCGAAACAATAAATTGCGTACTATCTGAGGAAAGGGGCTACGCGCCCCTATAATAAGGGCACGTAGCCCCTTTTTCTTATTTTTCATTTCCCAATTTTGAAAATTTATCAGAACAAAAACAATAAAAGGGGCTAAGCGCCCTATGATAGGGGCACGTAGCCCCTTTTTCTTATTTTTCATTTTCCAATTTTGGAAATTGATCAGAATAAAAACGTACCCCCACCATCAAGCCGTTTTTCAAGGATGTCGAAATCCCCATTTCAAAAGGAGTTCGACGAGGAGATCCAATATCTCCCAACCTCTTTACGGCCAGCATCGAAGGTGTTTTTCGAAACCTCAACTGGTCAAACTATGGAATCGATGTCGATGGTCGGAAAATCAACCATCTTCGCTTCGCCGACGACGTCGTCCTCATAGCTCACCATCCCATGCTGGCTACAAAAATGCTGCACGAACTGAACGAGTTGAAGAAAGCGCAAAAATTGGACTGAAAATCAACGAGTGTTACGAGTCCAAACGAAGTTCTTCAAAAACCCGTTCACTTATACCTGCCGAAAAAAAAGTCCAACCTCTTCGACCAGACTTTGCTACCAGCTTTGTTCTATAGTTCTCAATCATGGTCCCTAACAAAGAAAAACTCAGAAGCCCTAAGAGTTTCTCATGAAGAACTGGAAAGAATATTGGTCGGAATAACATTGAGCGAGCAACGAGAAAGAAATCTCCACCGCGAAGATATCCGCGCAATGTCCCAAGTCAAAGACCCACTCATCCACATTCGTCAAAGGAAATTGCGATGGGCTGGACACGTCGCCAGAAGAACCGACAACCACTGGACAACAACTACAATGGAATGGTATCCTCGAAACTGGAAAAGGCCCGTTGGACGTCCGCCTATGAGATGGTCAGATGAATTGAGAAAAGACTAGTATACATGAATCTGGAAGAATGACCGAATACTAGACGTCACGAGCCAAAAATCGTGAAAAGTGGAGAATTGTGGTCCGCGCTGCTGCTGAAGGACGGACCGACTAAGTAACTAACAAGGGAGATGCAAACCCGGAATGAGACCTAAGTCATTCGATAGAGTTTTTCATGCTGATCAATATCCCACTTCTAACTTTTGCAAAACTCTGCGCGGAAAGCTGAAAATTGAGCTCAAAGTTTGTTCTGAAAACTTGAAATATCTCTTCGAAATTATATGTTCTTCATAGAATGAGAGTACTAAAGGGTTCTTTGGCATGAAAAGAACGCTAGGAATATTCATTTTCCACGAAACCCGGCTGAAACGCTAGAAAAATAAAATTTCAAAAAAGGCGAAAAAAGATCTCAACAAAAATGTGAAAAATCATAAAAATGACTCTAACTTTGCGTGAAAACATTGAAAATTTCGAGAAATTTTAGATCTTTCAGTTTTTCCAGTAAATTGAGCTTGTTTTTCATTTTTTCAAAATCATACCAAATGCGTAGAGAATAAAAAATCACACAAGATCCAATAAACTTTGTTGTGGTTTTTTCATTTTAAGCATTGTTATTAATACATGTAGGTTATCGTAAAAAACAGAAAATATTGATTTTCAACTTTCCGCGCGGAGCTTTGCAAAAGTTAGAAGCGGCATGTTGATCAGCATGAAAAACTGTATCGAATGACATAGGTCTCATTCCGAAGTCCGTTAATACCTAGTTTCATCTCCCTTGTAAGTAAGTACCAATTTCGGAAATTTATCAGAACAGAAACGATAAAAGGGGCTAAGCGCCCCTATGATAGGGGCACGTAGCCCCTTTTTCTTATTTTTCATTTTCCAATTCTGGAAATTTATCAGAACAAAAACGATAAAAGGGGCTAAGCGCCTAGCCCCTTTTTCTCAATACTAGACCTCCTTTGTTGGGCACACCCGGTCCAAACTGCGAAGAGATTATGACAACTTTGACAAGTACAAACTTTTAATCACCAATTCATTCTCATGATGAATTGGAAAACAAAACCAAATTTTGCCTATATCATACTATAAATTACCCTTTTTTCAAACGCAAAAATACAATTGAACTCTGTCACCCTTCTTCTTTTTCCATTTAATATGCTATCATTTCGAGCCATTTATGTATGTGTCATAAACATATTCGTACAATGCAGTCAACATTTCTTCTTATCAATATTTCAAAAACTTTATCACATTTTCCGTCTTTTTCTGTCCATTCGCCTAAATTTCAACAATGGACAATCCAAAATTATTACGGAAAATTAATTTATCTCTAATTCTAGTCACTTGTCAACTTATTCTTATCGTAACATTCGGAGGAGGTTGGGAGTACTATCCCTATAGAGCGCCATGGGTTGGATTTGCTTTGGTACCTTTCCCATCGGTAAGGAGTTTTTTTTTAAAGAAAGTCTGAAGGAGTAACATGAGAATGAGCCAGATTCTATATAAAACGTCAAGCATTCGAGAAAATTTTATTGGAAATTTCCAAAGAATATTTTCTGGAAACACTTGGAATTGTGAAATTTTCTTGAATACTAAACTTTTCGGTGAAAATCAATTGTGGGTTAGTTTGTCGAGTGCCTTCACCTCGTGAACATCGTTTTTTGGACTCCAAAAATTAATTGTTGAAAACAAACCATTGATTCTAACTGAAACATGTTTGTTTTTTGGCTTTGATTTTCGATCTATTTATGTTTGATACAGTTCCAAGACCGCCGAGCAAATTTGTCTTGCCTAATTATCGTTGATTGTACACTCTCAGTAAAACCCAAATTCTCTTATCAGATTTTTTGTGGAATTTTTTTTTGAATCACCATATTGTTTGAAATTTATTGATAACTTAACTATGCGATCAAACAATGATTTTTATGAGTTGAACTATGAATAAATGATGATGTGAGTCAGAAACAAATTTTGAAATTAGATGCACGTTTCAAGCATGTTCATGTTACAGGTATTTTTCAAACCTCCCACAGGCAAAAAAAAGTATCTTTTTTACCGCGGTTTTTTAAGGCGGTGTTTGCACACAATTGCGCGAAATTCAAAAACTAACAGACAAAAAGAAGTCATCGTGGGAAGTGGGAGAGGCTGGCATAACATAAACTGGCATATTTTACGACCTTACAGAAAGAATATTCCATGTTGCACAAAATTTGGCAAAAAAAATGGAAAAATAACTTTTATGTGTAATCTGAACAGTTTTATAGAAAGATTTTAGTGTATTGGTTATAAATCGGAATATATTCTTCATTTTCCACACCAAATCAACGAGTTTGCGGATATTTAGCCAATAATATCACGAAATATTTTAAAAATTTCAAAAATATTCTACCGAAAACTGTGCGGCAAGCGCGCATATTTAGTGTGCGGACCATTGCCATTTTCAGACAAGACAAACTCCTCCCATTTTTGCAGAAACGTTTTTTATTTTGGGAAAGTCCGTAACTAATTTTTTCTGAAGAAAAAATACTTTTTTTCTCACTGTGCCTCCCTGTATCGAAAAATTCGTTCCAATCATTATTCAAGTAAAAAAAGGGGAAATTTGGTGCATCTCCTCTTGAAGAATAAACCATGATGTCATACCCGAAAACACTTTATCACAAATTTTCAATTTAACTTCTGAAATAATCATATTTAGTGAGAGTCAAGTTGAGTCGATGAAAACTAATCGACTCAACTGAAAAAGAAGGACTGAACGACTGCAGTCGACAGTCGAATCGTCGTCGAGTCAATGATTATTTCGAAGATTCTAGGCTAATTCTATGTTAGAACGCCATCCGCAGACTTTTATGGTTTTCAGAAATAAATCTTGAAAGAAAATAGCACTAGAAGAGTCACGAACCGAACTCTCGTTCGATTATTCAAAGAATATTGGCGTTTGATTGTCAGAAAAAAAAAATGAGTAAACGAGTTATCGAAATAATTATTTGTTTATGAAGGCTGAATTACAGCGTAATTACAAGATAGACTAGAAAAGGAGTTCAGAAAGGGGAAATTGAGGTCATGTAGGTGTAAATAGGTGGGAAAATGTTACAACTCTCAAATTATAGACAATTTTTTGGCAATATTTAGGGGAATCATGAGCCGATCAACGCTGAAACGCTGATAAACCATGAATGGGCTATGCAAATACTAATTGGGGGAAAATGGGGTTAAATGGGTAAAAATCAATTAATGAAGCACCGCTTCAAAACATACAAAATCGGTTAGTCGTTCGAAACAGCATTCGAACACACGAAAAACACCGAAAAACACTGCCAGAGAAGTTTTGAGAAGGCGCCGGTTTGATTTGGCTGCGTACATCATGTGTGTTAACGTAGGATACTCAACCAACGGCTGCCATTGTTTGGCGGCTGGTTGAAATGTGCGTCGACCTGAAAGCAGAAAACAGCCAAACGCGAACGCGTTTTGCTTTTCTATATAGAACTCGTGCTTGGGGAACATAGAATAATGTGGTTTGGGTAGAGATTCTTGTGAATTTACTGAAATTCACCGATAACATGAATAAACTAGTAATTTCTCAAGTTAACTTTGGAAATTGATGATTTCTTGGTAAAAGGTCGCGGAAATCCGCGACAGATTAGGATCAACTATAGTGCTCATCATCTTACGATCCAAAATTGCATTTTTGTTTTTCAGACACCATGGTATGCAGCTACCACTGCTATCATTCTCTACATCACTCTCGCCGTCGTTTTCCTTTACATTGCGTGGCTCATTGCTCAAGTCGTAGTTCCTGATAGAATCCCATTAGACCTAAAATCGATACTCTTCGTAGACATGATTGTTTCTGGAATCTTATCACTCCTTCTCATATTTGCTTTCAGTTTCTTTGCCGGTGGTTTTGGCGCCAGTGCGAGCAAGGACATCGTGAGTATTTTTTCAAAGTAGTCATCATATATGAAAGTTACAACTTCCAGAGTCTCGGATACAGTTTCTGGCTATGTGTGATTGCTGCAATTACAGGTGTTGGTTCGATGATTTCAGCTGGTTTAGGATGGTTTAGATCATAATTTTTTCAATTATTCACAACACGTTCGTTAATAAATATGTGATATCATGTTATTATTAACTAGGGTTCAAGTCGACTCAGCGGTCATTTCGAGGAGTGCGGCAACGGTGGCTTCTTTGTCTCCTCGACGTTCTTCTAGAACACATCGGATGACTTCTTTGTCAATCGATGGGAACATTGATTCGATTTCTTTGGTGTCTTCGTCGGTGATTTCGACTGCTGTAATTTGAGTTTTAATAAGATTTCATTTTTGATCTTACAAAGGAGTTCAAGTACTACCGGACTGTTGAATGAGATTAATAGAATTGTTCATGCTGATCATCATCCCGCTTCTAACTTATACAAAGCTCCGCACTGAAAGCAGCAAATCAGCCTTGAAGTTTGATCTTAAAATTTTAAATATCTCCTCGAAATTACAAATTTTCAGGTAAAATGATTTTTTGATATGATGAACCCATTCATTTTTCATGAAAACTGCGCTGAGATGCTCGAAAAATAAGCTTGAAAAAAAATGTCAACTTTAAAAAGTTCCCGGCAGGAAAAAACTATACCATATCATATACAATTTGTTGTTTTTTCAATCTCAAACTTTTTTATTTGTTCTTTTAGGATTTCGGCTATCTAAAAATCTTGATTTTCAGCTTTCTGTGCGGATTTTTGTGAAAGTTAGAATCGGGATGTTGATCAGTGTAAGAAACCCTTCCGAATGACAATTGAGCCCCAAGAATATTCAATTTTCTCTAAAATCTTAAAAATCCCTACAAAATCTCTCAAGAAAAGTTAAAACAAAACAGCATTCTCTCGTAAACAATCACGAGCTCGTCTTTTTTGCCTCACTGAACACATTCTTTTAGGAGTTCTTTGTACTTCCAGTTTGTTATTTTTTGTTTCATATTCTTGCATTTTTTTTTTGTAAACATTTCGATTTCTTTGAGTTGCAAAACTTGCAGAAAAAAACCTTGTCATCAAATTTTCGTACAAAACTTACGTTGTGGTGGTGGTGGGTTCATTTCGGCAGGCAATTCGATTGGTGAGAACGAGAATGTCAGATGGATCATTCCCTCTTTTCCTTCTCCTTGTGGTCCACTCATTGGGAAATAGTCATCAACTGTGTCTCCATTGAAGATCTCAGTTGGGAGGATGATATGAATCCAGGCGATGACCTCATCTGGTCCGAAAGCTTTCTCGTCGAAAATCTGAACATAGATACTTTCGACATTCATCGGGAGATATGCGTTGAGTGTTCGATTCCATGCCGGCGCTCTTCCTCCGTTCGCATCCACATTTGTGTCGAATGCGACATTTCCGACGCGAACACGACAATATGGGTCCATTCGAACGATGCCGTAGTTTTTGACGAGATTAGCCTCGTGAATGGTGATCGAGATGCGACCACGAGTGTTTGGTGGGACGAAAGAAACGAGGCGGGGTTGGACGACTTCGGGTTGAGCGACTGGTAGAGAAGGGGTTGGTGTAGGAATGGCGAGGCGGAGGAAATGAGGTGGAAGGTCGCCAAGGAGACACTGAAAATTTTTTGATTTTAAGAGACAACATTTGATACGAGGTTATTGGAAGGTTCTTGTCGTAGCTCGACAAAAAAAAAGATTTTATGGGAGAATGAGTTTTTTTGAGTTCAAAATTTTGAAACGAGAACATTTTTATTTCAAATTTTTTACGAAAGTCAGACGGGACGGAATGTTACAATCTCACACGGAATTTTGTTAAATTCTTCAAAAACAAATAATCAATGAATGAACCTGTTAATTCAAAATCTCAAAAAATTCCGATTTTTCGTAAATTTCGAAATGCTAGGAAGTTCAATTTGCTCTTGTTACTATTTTTCGATCTAATTCAAAACAAAAAATTCTTTTTAAAAATCCCTTCAAATTTGGTCGTTCAATCTCTTGAACCCCTAAGTAAAAATTTTTCCTTAAATCAGTACGGTTATAGAGTTCAACCTCCTGATCATCATTATATGATTCTGATTTTTTTTTTGATTCCTCTTGCAAAAGATTCTTGATCTATCCGACGAAATAGTGGGTAAAAATGAGAGAGTCAACCATTTGTAGACCGAATTCAAAGGGTCGAACTATATTAGTGTACGAATTTTAAGAAATAGTTGAATGTAGGACCCCACTCCTTGGAAAAAAATTTTTTTTTTCGTTATTCAGGATTATTTTTTTTTTGGTATTCACATTTTCCTATTTTGTATCCAACTACAATTACTATTTCTAATTTACAAAAATCTGTTTGCACCTGAATTTTTGCTCGTTTTTTCTGACGTAAAAAATATGTTCTCTATATTTTTCTAAGTCAAGGCACACAGAATTTTTCAGAAATATTTTGTAGCGAAAACAAGAATGTCGTACCCCAGAAAAAACTGTTTGAATGTATTTCTCTCATTTTTCCAACAGATTTTTTACTAGAAAATTGGCACCATTTTTCTTTATTGGTTATTTTTCTGGAAAGAAAAACATTGATTATGTTTTGAAGGTCAGTTGTTTCTCTTCTTCATGACAATTTTGGTGCAGTTAGGCTCCATTTTGAGCATGATAAATAAAATTAAGAATAAGTTTGGATATTTAGACCACCCTGTCTTCAATTTTCATTTTTCCTCAAAAAAGTTTTACGAAACAAAAAACATTTGCATTCCAATTACATTCCCCAAGGAGTAGTATTTTTAACAAACAATGTTTCGTTTCGTTTTTCTCCCGGATTTTTCACAAGGATTACTGTAGTTTCATAAATTTCCGCATTTCAGAGTGTAATGTGAGTCATCCAATGACTCATATTACAAACCTTGATCATGTAAACAAATTCATTGATTATTTATTTATGTGAGAAAAGTTCGTTTTGAAATGAAAATATCGACCAGAAAATGATCTTAATGGTCTTTTTCATCGTTTTCTCACCTTTCTACGTCTTTCGGCCACAGTTTCGACAGACATCTTCTCGGTTTTTTTCTTTTTGGTTTCTCTGAAAAAAAAATGATTCGTAAAGAAGTTTTTGTTTGTCAGGAAAATTAAGAAAAAATCAATACGAGCAGGTTGAAAAACAGGGGAGATTTTCAGCACAAATATATTTATAGAAAAGGCAAAGCACGGCCGAACATCGGTCAGTTCCAAAAATAAGAAAAAAAATGCATCAGTGAGGAGTCGAACCTGCATCGCTCAACTGAAAGACATCTCCACTACCCACTATACTACGTGGTACAGTTCTGCTAATGTTATTAATATAAGAGTGATAAAGAAATTGTTTTAAAAAAGTTCCGAGTTTCAACGTTTTGTCCTTGAAGTTCAAATTTTTAATCCATTTTTCTAAACATTATTCACCATTCTCTTTTTCAAGTTCTGAAAAATTTTAAAAACAAAAAGTTTCTGCCTAGAAAATAGATGTACTTCAAAATTGGAAAAAAAAAAAACTTCGAGTTATCTCCTAAAGAGCCCCAAAAATCGATAAAAATACTAGTAAACAACAACTTTTCGACTTACATCTTGATTCTCTGTTTTGTCACATCTACAGTACCCCTCTCCAACCAGCCCTCTCAACTTTAAATTGAAGAAAAACTCAATTCTACGAAAAAGAAAAGATTTTCAGCCAAATTAAAACTAATACATAAATATGTAAATATATTGGTTGGGTTGACTCTTCTCTCTCGTTGTCTGCGTCTCTATCCTCTACTCTTCTTCTCTCTTTTTCTCTAATACTCTTCGTTCTCTGAGGTCTTTTTCGCAGTATACTTGGATACATACAACTTCTTTTTTTGTTGGCTTTTTTCGATTCGGATTTTTCTCCAATGTTTCAACATTTTTTTCTTGTTAGCGTATTTTTTCCGATTATCTATAAATTTCTCATTTTTAGCTGAAAATCATTTTGCTTCAAAATATTCGCAAAGTTTCTCACGCTAATTGGAAAGAAACAAAATTTTATTTTTGTCCTTAAAATTGAGATAAAAAATTCCGCACGAAACCGACCTTTTGAACTATGTTATTCAGAATCACATATTTTTTCTTACAAAAAAAATATTTTGAAAAAATACTTCAATCTTAATTTCATTTTTTTTGTTTTCGAAAATTTAAATCTTAAACTATATATTGTTTAAATTTTTTGAACACTGCTAAGCTTTTTCGAATCAATTAAAAAAATACAAAATAAAAAATACAAAATATCATTAATTTCGATTTTTCCTCAATTTTTGGCCAGATTTTTTTTCCACAGAATATCACGTAAAATCAAAGTTTGGGTGTTGAAAAGTTCATAAAATAATTTTTTGAAAAAGCTCTCGGAAATGATTAGTCTGAACGCCCCCGTTGTGACATGAGAATATTGGAATTCATTATTTTTTTTTTTGCCTTAAAAATGTTCTTGGAAAAAGTCGGTTCCGAAGCGATTATTTAGATATACATGTTCCAAAAACACAAACTTTAATTTCTAAAATATTCCCTAAATAGGATCTCAGTGTAGAATTTTGGCCAGGTGTATTTCATTTTTTTGAATTTCTTTTTGGTCGGGTTGATTGATTTTTTACAACTTTTGATTTTCTGTTTTGTTTTACAGAAAGTGCTGGTTGTATTAGTTTTTTCTAGCTTTGATTCAAGTAAGAAATCGATTTTTTAAACAGTTTTTTCACCGAACAGAGTCGATTTAGGGGAACCACGATTTAGTTTTACTCTTCAAAAATAGTAGATTTTTTTCCAATACCTACAGTTTGTAAAAATAGCGAATCATAATGTTCATTATTGTTTTTGCGATTTTTGATGCATAAATTATTTTCTGAAGTCAAATTATTCCGTTGAGAATCGGAAAGTTTTTTTTTTTTGACAGTAGTTCCTATGGCTACACGAAAAAATAAAACACCCATATTTTTCTAAAGATTTTGACATGGCTTTCTTAAAGTAGGACTACGAGATAAATATTTTTTTAAGTAAAAAAAATTTCTCAGTTGGCCATGTGCGCTCTATCAAAACTGTGTTTTTTCTTTTCTTTCTCTCTGTTTTCAACACACACTCACATTTGTTCGTGAAGTTTGGTGTTTGCAGATTCAATAAAATTCACCACGCAATTTTGCAGACAATAGTTTTTGATTATTTTGCAGTGCTTCCCTATCTAATTTCCCAACAAGTATATTTCCCAAAAAATTCAAAAAAAAAAATCAATCCTCCTCATATAAAATTTCCAGCTGCTTTCCTTTCCAAAACAAACATTCGAAAACATCTTAAATTTCTCTGAATCTTCATCAAACATTTATTACCTATTTTTATCTATAAAAAACTGGGAAAAAGATAAGACAAAAAAAAATTATGCACTTTTTTTGAATCATAAATGTTTTCCCACACAGCAAAAAACGTTTACACTTCAGTTGTTTATCTTTTTTTCTAGTTTTCAGATTCTTTTTCTTCTCGACTTTTTTTCATTTCCGGTCTCTTCTTTCTTTTTCTTGGTTTTGACTTGTGAAATCTTCAGGTCGTTAAGTGGCTTTTTTCGAGGGAAAAATGTTTAAACTTTCACATAGTTATGGTAATTTTCAGAAAAGATACTTTGAAAAATCTATTTTTGGAAATGTTATGTTTTCTCAAGGGTTTCTGAGAACCTGAAAAATTTTCTAAAAATAGCTCAAAAATCTGAAATCAAATTTCACGCTTTTTTTTTTGAAAAAAATATCAGTTGTTCATAAATCAGTACCACTAAGGTTACAGTAGTTTTAGTTATTTTAAAGATGGTCTGCAAAATTGCGTCGTAAACTTTTTCGAATCTGCACACACTGAATTTTACGAACAATTGTGAGTGTGTGTTGAAAATAGTAAGAGGGAAAGAAAACAACATTTTCGATAGAGCACACATAATCCATTGAGCAGAGTGAGAAGAATATTTTTGCTCTCCTTGTTTGGTGCTCACGTAGCATGATTTTCAATTTTTTTTTCTCAGCACATGAACCCTATTTTGAACTAGCATAAGTCAAATCTCAGTCAATTTTTTTTTGAGTTTTTGAACTCGGTTTACTCTCCTCTGCTCTTATTTTTTCAAAAGTTCACTTTCCCAACCCAAGAACTCATACTAATCCCAATTTTCCTCTTTTGCTTGCCCGAAACACAAAAAAAACTCAAAAATAATTGCCGACAGTGAGAACAACAGCGGAAAAAAAAAATCATGATTTATAGGCATTTCACTTTCGCCTCTCACTCACTATTTTTTCGTGTTCAGATTCATTTTTTGTTATTTGTGATTCCAAAAATCAAATTATCGATTTTTACAGATATACAAATATGATGCAAGGATATGATTATGATTCGGATGATTCGCAGCCAACATCTTCTACTACTTGTGAGTTTTTTTTTTTGAATTGGGGAAAAAAACAAAAAGTTGAAAAAAGAAGTGAAATAAAAAAAATAACGTGACACTTTATTATTAATTATTTTGTTTACTTTTTGATATGTTCAACAGCGATTGGTGTTTCAAAAATCTGTTCATATTTGATTTTATCGACTTTTTGTGTTGTTTTACGATTTTTCAAGTTTTGGAAAAGGTCTGGGTTGCCAGTTGAAGCAATTTTTTCCATCCAGACGATTTATTTTCGGAATCACAGTTCTAATTTCATTCATCATTCTGCTTTTGACATCACTCAATATTTACTTTCATTAAAAAAAGAGTGTCATTGTCATATTGAACGGAATTTTAGCTGCCAGAACCAAAGTTTTGATCAAAAATGGCTTCTAATTTGCTTTTTGCAAAAAATGAATTTACAGGCCACGTGAGAAAGTGTGCTCTAATGCAAACAATATATATATTTTCTTTCCTTTTGTAGGATTTTTTGTGCTCCCGATAACAGAGCTAGGCTTGAGAATTTTTTTCCATCATTTCACAACATCACATGTTTTTACTGAATTATTTATTTTCAGCGAGTATTTCACCGATCTTCAATCCTCGACCACATATTGTAAAAATCGTAAAATCGAATACCGGATTCGGATTCAATGTGAAAGGCCAAGTGAGCGAAGGAGGACAGTTGAGAAGTGTGAATGGCGAATTATATGCACCATTGCAACATGTCAGCGCAGTGTTGAATCGAGGAGCAGCCGATGTTGCAGGATTACGGAAAGGAGATAGGATACTACAAGTGTGAGTTGAAATTTGGATGGTTCAGGAAAACGCGAACAACTCCAGCTTTTACTGAAGTTTTTTTTTTTAATCCAGGAGTCAAAAATATTTCATTCCTCCGAAAATTGTTTTCACCTCAATTTCGAACAAATTATACCAAGAAGAAATAATATTTACAGAAATGGTTCAAATGTTGAAGGTGCAACCCATCGAAAAGTTGTCGAGTTGATCAAAAATGGAGGCGATGAACTGACAATGATTGTTATCTCAGTGAATGATAATGAAATTGATAGATATGACTATGGAGAAGAAAGTTCGATCAGTTACGCAAATGACTATTCGGAGAGTCGAAGTCTTCCCGTATCAATTCCCTCTTATAATACAATCAATGATGGAATCGAACGATTCGTTGTATTCAACATTCATATGGCTGGAAGACAATTGGGTTCACGAAGATATTCGGAATTTGTCGAAATGCATCAAATGCTCAAAAAACATTTTTACGACTTCCAATTCCCTCATCTTCCCGGAAAATGGCCTTTTAAATTGTCAGAACAACAATTGGACTCGAGACGAAGAGGATTGGAGCAATATTTGGAGAAGATTTGTAGTGTTCGGGTCATTGCCGAAAGCGAAATTGTGCAAAATTTCCTAATGGAATGTGATCCAATGTGTGAAGTGGAGATTCGTGTTTTGTTACCTGACGGAGCTCCAATGTGTATTAGAACAAGGAGAAGTGTGTCAACATCAATGTTTTATTCACTAGTACAACGAAAGTTGCACATGAGTAGAGAAGCATCGGCGGCATGTGCAATTTTTGAGGTGTTAGACTCCAGTTTTGGTGAGTTGTATTATTTTTCGTAGTGTAATTTAATATAAGTTGGTGTACCTCTTCATAGAATTGAGAATAATTAGTTTGAATCGTTACAAATCAGAGCAACCCCATATACTTCAAACTTATATACTTACACAAAAAAGCACCGAATAGTACGGTTCTCCTCCAATTCTCCCTGGAGGCATATCAATTTTCACTAAACCTTATCAAATTTCACTGAATTTAACTTGAAACAAAAACCAAGGGCTTCATCCAGATATAAATTGGTGCAACATTGATAACGTGTTTTCAATGTATCTGCCTGTACTCTAAAATTAATCTGAAAAAGAACAATACATTTTTGAAACTAAACAAAATCTCGATCACGAACGGAAATTGCAAATTTGTTTTTTTCAGCACGAAAAGTGATGGACAATGAATGTGCTCATGAACTCTACACTCACAATTACTCATCCGCCTCTTCTTCCTGCCTAATTCTACGCAAATTCATGTTCGACATTGAAAAAGAGAGACAATTATGCCGAAGGGACCTGATTTTCAAGCATTTCTGTTTCTTACAAGCAATTGCGGATATTCAAAGCGGGAAATTGATCACAACTCGAAAGAATTATCAATTAAAAGCCATGCAAAATGAGGAAAATATGGACGAATTATTAGAAATGGCAAGAGGATTGGAAGGTTATAATCAGATAACATTCCCGGAAAGTTTGTGTATTTTGAAAAAGTCGAAAAAGAATGTGGTTATGGTTGTTCGCTACAACAATTTATTGCTCAAATCAAATGATGAGGTTGGTTTTCGAAAAATAAATTTTAAAACCAAGATCACTTTCAACGTGACATGATGTTTGAATCATCTTAAATTTTCAGAACTTCGCTGACCTTGAAATCGAATGGCCAAAAATCATCGATTTTCGTGTATCGGAGGAAGGCGGATCATTCTTATTCGAATATTCTCGTGAAGATATGGACAAAAAGCCAAAACTCATCCAACTCGACACTCCATTCGCCGACAATATGGCCGAATGTTTTGCTGAAATTCAGTTCGAACGACAAAAAAAGGATTAAATCTAACTCTGTAATAAAATTAGGCACAATATTGTTGTTTGGCTTTAATTATTAGATGTATTTAACTTATTTGACAAAATAACCATGACAGGAATGTTGTATTATCTTATCATTCATACAGTTTTTTTTTGAAAATGGATTCTGTTTTTTTCTCCCAAAAAGGTCGCTTTTCAGTCTGCAAGTTTGCGCCGCGGTGTTTGCAACGCCTCTGGCGCCGGAATCAACTTTTGAATTTTCCACATGCTTTTTTTCGAAAATATATTTCCTTTTCCCATTTTCCGATAATTATTCAAAAAGCCACTTTTTTGTATTCAGGACGGGCAGGAAAATTGTAGGCAGCCGACATGTCAGACGAATTACGAATAGATTGTGTTGAAAGTGGAGAGGCGAGACGGTTAGACACATTTTTATCATTCATATTATTATTTTAATAACATTGATTTTCCGTTTTTCTGTTTAGGAATACACCATTCTCACCATCTGTACCACTATCGCTTAGAAAACAAGAGGCGCTTTTAAGAAATGTGAGTTTTCCAGATGTTTTTTATATTTGTGGAATTTGAATTTTAGATGGATTCACCTAGAATCGATGAACCTAGCACATCTAGTGGAGGTTCTACACCAAGCAGGAAACGACTTCCGTTGGTAAGTTTAAAAAACCGAAGAATACTGAATTTATTGTAATTTTGTGCAAAGACGAACTGTATTCCTGAACGAAGCATTTTAAATGACGCGCAAATATATTCAATTTTGGAAATTTGAGAGAAAGCAGAATTATAATGTGCAGTTGTGAAATATGTAATTATTTTTCGTCGCATAACTCACACAACTCGGGATAAGAAGAAATTTATAATTTTTTCCAGGCTCTTCGAAAAAATGAGAAAGGAGAAACTTCTCTGCACACAGCAGCGCGTAAAGGTGACGTAGCTCTTTGTGAATCGCTCATCGGACAAGGCGCAGTAGTCAACGAGGCGGACAATGCGGGATGGTTGCCTCTGCATGAGGCATGTGGCAGAAATCAATACGCTGTTGCCGAATTTTTAGTTAGAAACGGAGCTGATGTGAATTCAAATTCAAATACAAATGGCGATACACCTCTTCACGACGCATGTGCCGTCAAAAACGCACAACTCATTGAACTATTGCTGCGAAATGGTGCCGACCGAACGATTCGAAATCACAAAAATCTTCTGCCCATAGATTTATTGGAAGGACACGTCGATGGACTTCGAGTGTTCGAACTTGATTTCTCTTCCTCATCATCATCTTCTTCATCGATTACGACAAGTCCAGAAAGAGAAGATGCAGAAGACGATGAAGAAGACACTCCAGTTCCAGCATGTCGATCAAGCGCTCTTATTTCTTCTGAACAACCGAAGGATGATGTAAGGTTTTTCTGGTATTTTCATAAAAAAGTTAAATTTTATTTCAGCTAGAGTCTCAACCTTCTCCTAGTGTTTCTCCACATGATACAACGGTAAGTAGTTCCTTTTTATATAATTTCACTGTTTTGTTTCAAATTTTAAAGCATGTTCTATCTCCAAATAAAATTTGAAAATGGAGGACGGTTTAACTTATTTTCTATCTTCTAATTTTCAGTTTTAAAAAAAATTTTCTCTGATTTTGTCGATTTTTTCTCGATCACCACTTCTGCAATAAAAACATTTATTCGGAAAAAACTTTCTATCAAAGTTAAACGTTCAGCGTATTTTTATATAGAAAACTGTTTTTGACTGCATTTTGTTGAACTTAAGAAGTTCGAACTTCATCGAAACTTTTTAATTTGAATCACAAATTATTAGAACCTCGCCAAGTAAGAAATAAATCTAGGAAAATACAAGAGCCAGATAATGTTGGTTTATTTTTAGAAATTTCAGCTTTTTTCACTTACAGTTCAAGGGAAAAGTTTATAAGTTTTATTTTTTTCAGAATAATCTTTCTCTGGACGCATTTAAATTGTATTGCATGAAATTTCAAATAGCTCTTTTCAATAGTAAAAAAAATACGTCGACAATTACAGTAAAAAAAAAATGGTGTCTTTCATTTCCAGTCTTGGTTTATTTTTTTTTTTTGAAAATCGCATGCTGATTTTCGAGTATATAGTTTTTTATTCAAGAAATATATCATAATTATAGTTCTCAATATCGACTCCTCGTCGTGGTGCCGCAGCTCGTTCCAAGCGAGCGATTCGAGAAACAGTGAGTTTTACTCCAAATGTTATATTTATTGATTTGTATCCTAATCAGGCACCCACTCGTCAAACTCGTAGACCGCGTGGTGCGAAAAAAGCAACTGGTCCAACGCGACGTGGTGCACCAAGAAATGCTGCGAGGAGAGGAGGAGCGTCTTCTGGTGTGTATTATGCAGATGAGGATGAAAGTGCGCTCCAAGGAACAAGCGGTGTTGTTGTTGTTAGTACTGCTTCCTCAGTTGCTCCGACATCTTATTCAGTCGTTTCATCTGCTCACAGTTCGTCGCGATTTCTTGGAAAAAGTGAGTGATTTATTTCTATTTCAACAGAAACGTTTTTGAACTATTATAGTTTTTTTTTCAAAAAGTTATAAGGTATTTTCTACTTTCCACTTTCATTGAAAATCGATTTTTCTATTTCGATGCTATTATAAGGATAACTCAAAATTGTATTATAAAAATTTAGTTCACTATCAACCACAATTTCAAAAAAATTATTCAAAAAACAAAGCATACTTTCCCAACAGTGCATTTTTCAATAAAAAATATGTGTTATTTTTTAAAAGTTATCGACAAATCCAGATCGAATTCCCAGTCAAACTTTTATAGAATTGAAAAATTCAGTTAGAATCGACCGAAAAAATTTTCCGAGCGGTGGATTGAATGAAAATTCATTTCACATTTTCAATAGAAACCTCGAGTTTTGAGAATATTTCGGAGCAATAATAGGTTGTTGTAAAAGTCTACATCAATCAGTATCGAACTACGAACTACAAATCCTACAACTGAAAAAACAAAAAAATTTCAACTCTTTCCAGGATTTGAAGAAATGTCAACTAACGATGAATCGGAGAAAAAAAGAAAAGAAGATGTTTACGAATTTCGTGACGACGAGGAAGATGATATGGTAAAATAACACTGACCAAAAACTCTCAAATAGTTTTTCTTTCCAGCCTCTAGTCAGGTTCGATGGACCATCAACTTCGTCATCATTGCAATTAACCTTGAAACGAAAACTTGAAGAGACCAAACAAGACGATGCGATGAAAAAAGTTCCGCCACTCCGAATTACATTGAAAATTGCCGAAGACGCGCCGCAACCTGAAGTTAACCCTGAAGAAATTACGAAAGAAGTAGTAGTAGAAGAAGAAGAAGAAGATGATGACATAACTGTGATTGAAGTAGAAGGTCAACAACAGGAAGGAGATGATGAAACGAATCAAGCGGATATTCCTTCTACCAGTGATGGAACAGATGAAGGCTACGCGATGCGTAAAAATCGTGGAAGACCATTTAAAAGACCGTTTAATGAGACGGCCGGTAATCCAGAAGATATACGAGTTACTAGAAGCAGGGTATGTTTAAAAAATATATAATCTCTAAATGAAGTGAAATTTATATGAACCTCGCTATGTGACGACAACGACTACGGGGAATACAACCCTCGAATAATTTTCAGAACAAGTTTATTTTTTTAAAGAAAATAGTTGTTAAAATTTCTATTCCACACCTTTCATGAACTGGAAAGTTTTTCGAAAGCACCACAGAATTATTGCTTATCCGTGGAGGTCAGTCAACGGCAAAAGACTATATGTAGTTTGAACCGACGAAATAGCAGGTCAAAATGAGAGATTTTGAAACTTTTCAAAATTTGATCTACTTTTCGTTAGCTGACCTCCACGGATAAGCAGTACCACTTTTAGTGGCTCTCTTTCAGCTGAGACAAAATTTTACGTGAGACTATTCGTCTTTGGAAAATATCTCATCGAATTTGTAATCTGAATTTCATTTATTTCAGCTTCGTCAAGCCCGCGAAAAAGTTATTTTCTTCCCGCCACATAAAGTGAGAAATCGTCTGCGCTCAAGCGAGTATTACATTGCGACTAAAGTAGCCACAGCTACAGTGCTCTCAGAAGGTGTAACTGCTTCGCAAATTATGGCGCAAAAATCCAAAGAAGCCACGAAAACTGTCTTGATACGTTAGTTTGAGGATTGAATTCCTGATTTTAGCATACTTTTTTCAGCAATTCAAAGACCTAAATTCGGTAAAGTCGTTCGACACATATATCAGGGAAATCCGGCAAGAACTTATTTTACAATGGAGAACATGGTGAGTATTATTACGACAATCTCAACAATTTTTATTTTCTTTGTTCAGCTAAGAAAAAAAATGTCGTACGAACACGAGAAAGGGGCTGAAGTTCCACCGAGACCGTATAGTTATAAAGAACATCAATACTTGTGTAGACGAGAGAATAGAGATATAACTTTTTGGCGAAGAACAAATGAAAGTAAGCCGCCACCGAAGCCAGTTCCAGAAGATTGTCCTCCAGAAATGCAAGAACTTTGGAAAGAAATCGAAGAAGAACAGTAAGTTTCGTTTATTGATAAAGTTTTTAAGTTTTCCAAAAATATTTCATTAAAAAATGTTGGAATTGAATTTTTTATCGACAAAATTGTTTTCGAAGTGTAAAGTATCTTCCTTGCAGAGGCAATCTCTTACATGAATGGATGATGGAAAAACTTCGTACCAAGAGTGCTATTCAGGCAAACCATGTCGATGCTCGCGATGAACGCTGGGTAATTGATCTTTTATTGCTATTCAAATTAACATTTTTTTTTCAGAGACATGAACATGGGGATTATACTGTCAGACCAACAGTTTTAACTCTACTCTGTCGAACTTTTGAGTAAGTTTCGTAATAATGAACAGTTTATTGATATCGGTTTTTTTTTCAGTCCTTCAATGTTGGAAAAAACCGAAAAGGAAGTTGAAGTTCCAACAGAGGAGGAATTGAATAAGTGGACAGCGGATGAAATCGAAAAATGCAGAGTCAGACAGTGGTGTGTTGCTCGAATCATTTATAATAAACATGTAAGTTCCTTTTTTTTTTTAATGTGAAGTAGTCGTTTTCACCTTCTTTAATCTAAAGGTTCTAACCATACACTGTTTTTTTTTTTTTGGAAAAAAAGAGAAGTATGGATATTGTCCGATATTCATTTTTGGACAATCCGATGTCACGCGCTTCTTTATTATTTCAATTTCCTAGTATAGTTGAATAATTTTTTGACGCGAGGTGTTGCCCGATATTACGAAATCATAGCTTGCAATATTTTTTGCATTCAAATAATGAATTTTTCAGAAAACTCTCTGGGAAATGGACTGCAAACGATTCCGTCTGCCGAAGTCTCTCTACACAAAACGATTGAACTATTTTGTGCCAAATCTGTTGGAAATGGTCACACCACTTGATCCAGAATTGTAATTAATCTATTGAATCGAAATCTTGTGAATAGCTTTAACCTTAATATATTTTACTCGCCATATTTAGTTCCGATTTGAAATATGTGAAATAATATTTTAATATGTATTTATGAAGATAATAATTTATTTATTCCACTGAATGTTTTTTTAAGAGGTTGTCTTTCCTCTTTCTATATTTATTTATTTTTCCAATGTTTTTTTAACGAGCCATTGAATTCTCAGGATGGGGAAACTACAAGTTGAGACACAGCCACTTCCATATTCTACAATCATTTTGCATTGTTTGAAATATCCGTCGAATGGAGTTTTGGGTTTGTTAATTGGTCAGAAAAAAGAGTCCAAGATTACGGTAACTTTTTAGGAATTACTTAGTTAACTAATTTCCTCATTTGAAGGTCACCACAAGTGTGCCGATTAGTCATGAGGCTACACCTTTGGCGCCAAGCTTGGAAATTGCCACTACATTGGTACATTCGAAATTCGGCGAACAAATTGTTGGTGTCTACTTCGCCAATAGCTCAGCTAGTGATAAAAGCTTGAATCAGTATGCTATTCGACTAGCTGAAAGAATTTCAAATGTTACTAATTCGCCTGCTATTCTTGTTCAAGTGATTAACGATCGTTTGATGGCGGATTGTGAGGAAGACAGATTAGTGGCTTATGAAAAGGAGGCTGAAAATTGGAAAGAAGCAAAGTGAGTGGTAAACAAGTTTTGAATAATACATAATCGGATTATTTCAGAACGATTTTCCAAGGAGCTAATATTTTGAGAGGATTGCAATCTGCTATTCAAAAGAAGCTTTATCGAGATTTGAACGATTTCGAGAATCACCTTGACAACCCCGAGATTGATTTCTATAATACTAGTCTAAGCAAAAAGCTCATGCAAGTTGCTGAGTTGAGAGCTTGAGTTATATATGGGTTAACTTGTTTTGATGAATGAATAAATTATTAAACACGAAATGGAGGCAATACTTTTTTATCAACATGGAAAAAATGTTTTCAAAAATTGTAAAATCTCACTGGGCACACACACACACACGGTTGCAAAAAACAATTATTAAAAAAGTTTTGCATTTATTCGTAGACCCATGAGTTGATGAATGGGCTGGCGTAGTCGTTGATCTCTTCTTGTTTGAACCAGTGGGCAATTTCGCGGTTGGCTGAGTCGACGGCGTCAGATCCGTGGCAGATGTTGCGTCCAGTTTGGATGGCGAAGTCTCCGCGGATGGTTCCTGGAGCAGAGGCCAATGGGTTGGTGGCTCCGAGCATGACACGTCCTTGTTTGACGACGTCGAGTCCTTGCCAGACCATGGCGACGATTGGTCCGGAGCTCATGTAGTCGATGAGTGATGGGAAGAATGGCTTGTCTTTCAAGTCTTGGTAGTGTACCTATAAATACCGAATTCATAATAATTAAATACTAGAAAATCATTATTGTCTACGATAAAAATATTTGAGAATCAAGTTTGAAAAATTCGGCCTAAATTTTTGGTTATGAAACGTACCTCAAGGTGAGATTTCGAGGCGGTGAGTTGCTTGAGAGCAACCAACTTGAAGCCACGCTCTTCGAAGCGAGCGATGATCTTACCGACGAGTCCACTGAAAGTAACGAAATTTTAGGTAAAAGGAGAAATTATTTTGTAAATTACAACAAACACAGGGAAGAATATGAAAATAACGTACCGGTGAACTCCGTCTGGCTTGACAGCGATGAAGGTTCTCTCGTTGTTGCTCATTTTGGGACAATCCGACTTCGAACAGGTATCGACTGAAGAGGCGATAACGACGACAAGTGAGGCGAGCAAGCAATAGACCCTCCAGCGCATTCGAAAACAGCGACACAGCCCACCTTCTGTTACCGTAAATGTCGTGGCGAGACGTAGACTCCGCCCATCCTTGGCACGTTGCCCAAATTAGCGATAGGGCGCGTTTGCTGCAGTGTGGTTTTTTATTTTTTTGTTTCTCTTTTTTTCTCGAAAACCGGTTGTCAAGCAACCATGTGGTCGTTTTTCAGTGAAAAATATTGTTCAAAACATTTTTTAACACTTCCAAATTTATCCGAAGAAAAAGTTTCCCTTCTCAGCTGAATTATCTGTCAAATTTACTAAACAAAGAAAAAAGAAACGTTTTTACACTAATAACTAATCATATTCTTTTCGATGTAGATACATTGTATTTTCAGAATACTAACCGGTTTTTCTTATCTTCTATGTTTAAAAGGATACTTTAATTTGGTCGCACGCGGACTTAGGTAAGTGTGTAAATATTGGAAAACTAAATATATACCATGAATGTTGACAGAGAGCACGAAGGTCTTGCCATCCATTCAGTTTAGTGTCTCGAACTCGATGGAAAACGAAATGTGAGTTTAACAAAGAAATTATTTTTCAAAAAAAAAAATTTATTTTACAGAGTGTTACCCACGAATGGAATATTAAACAAATGGACCAATTATGTCGGCGGTTGGCAAGATCGATACTTTGAAATATTAGAGGGAAATTTGGTGTATTATAAATCTAAGAACGACAAATCCTATGGTTGTCGTGGAAGCATATTTCTGAAAAATGCCATCATTACGGCTAATGAATTTGACGAATGCGAGTTTTCAATTTCGATGGGTGAAAATGTGCAATGGTTTTTGAAAGCCGAAAATGCACATTCAAAGCTTCTATGGATGCGATCAGTTGTCAGAGAAACGGTATTTTTTTTTATATTTCCGACGAAAAACTTCAAATTGTCCCATTATTTACTTTAAAAGGTGTAGTCTAATATAGTTTTGAGTAAACATTTCTACCAACGCAAAATAACAACGAATAATCTCTATTTGAACTCACTGAAAAAAGAACATCAGAATCAAAAACACTTTTTGGAAGTGGTAAAACTTAGGGGTCTTTGTTCCACAGTAAACTTATGCAATATTTAAAAGTTGTTATGGTCTATTTTCCAGATTCAATCCGACTCTGACTACAGTAGCACAAGCACAAAAAGTCATTCCCGAAACCCTTCAGTCTCGTCAGCAGTTTTGCCAAAAACTGATGAAGATCCAAATAAAACAATTAGCACGAAATTATCCGAACTCGAAGCCTATCGCACAATGTGTAAAGATCAAATGGCATCAATTGAACGACTCCTAGAACAAGGAGGAGCCAGTTGTATTGTGCCGCAGGCATCTATTTTATCAATTAAAGCAACCCATTTAGCACTTATTGTTAATATTAACCATATCGTTGAAATGGTCAAATCATCGAAAATTGTACTTACAAATGGAGGACAACAGAAGGAACTGTTGTGCGCGAAAGATAGCGTTGGAGAATCAGAAAAGGAAGACTGTTATGCTTCGGATGATAATTCCACTATGACCACTGGTGTAGCCAGAAATGATCTTGATGTGGTAAGGATAAAAGTTTTGAAAATATGTATATCATAGTTTTTAAAATATTTATGCTAAAAAAAACAATAGATTGAAAAAAAAATCAGTACGTCAAATTGAAAAAAAATTAAGTCATATCAATGAACATAATCAGTAGCTGATTATTCTTAATTTTTTTTTCTTTTTGCATCTTTGAATATTATGAAACTCGTACTGATTTGAATAATATCCGATTGAAATGTCGAATTACATGGCTCATTTTTTTCAATCAATGTTAGAATATGTTTGTTGTAAATCTAAGCTATGTAGGTATCCATTAAATTTTAATATTGATACATTTTTAGACTAGCGATTGTGATGAGTTTTACGATGCCGATGAGTTCGACACAAAATCTTCTTCCCCTCCTCCATCCGTCGCAGCTATCACACCATCTCCCTCCACACCAGCCAAACCAAATTTCCGCCATGTATCGCCGTTCACTGGTCATTATGATAACTTGGAAGTGGTTGAAACCCATAATCTCTACGAAAAAATCGACAATTTGGCAATTGAACAATTAAAGTACGCTTTGGCCGGTGTCGAAGATAATGTGTGGACACTTTTCGCCGAAGACGGACCGATGAAAATGTATACAAGACAAATTGAGGACGAAGGAGGATTGCCAGTTGATCCACTCAAAGCGACTCATAGTGTGCAAGGTGTGACTGCACTTGAGTTTATGCATTACTTTTATGATGCGAGATATAAAATGCAATGGGATCATACTCTTGAATCAATGAAAGTTGTCGAAAATATATCGAACGATGCCGTCGTATTACATCAAAAACATAAAACTGTGAGTTATTCACTTTATGCTATTCCTCTAAATACTGCCTAATGACTGATATTTCTTGTTCATGAATTTCAAAATAATTTATTCCAGGTTTGGCCAGCGGCCCCACGCGAATCTTTGTTCGTATCACATATCCGAAGAGTTGACCATATGAAACGAGATGGAGCCCATGATTTGTACATTGTTTGTAATGCTGATATTAAACGACCTGATGTACCGGTGAGTAGGAGAAGTTTGTTAGACTATTTTCCTAATATTTACATCTAGTTCATTGGGAAAAATATGTTCTTCATATTGAATCTCAAAAACAATTTAGGTACGAATTGTTATATGAATGCTAAAAAATGTTCTCTTCTGTGTGTTTTTTCTCAAAAATAATGATGATAAACATTGAGTCAACAATAACAAAATTTTAGAATCGGCGGAAGTCTACCATATTTTTGATTTCAATTGATAGTTGTTGTATTTTTTATTATTTTGTGTCCCCTTCGACTCAACCTTTTTGTCTAGCTAAAACAAGTTCAGCTACTAACTTCCAATAGTTTGAGAGGCTACTTGCGCAAACATGCACACTGGCTATAAATAAATTAAGAGTACAATGAACTTATGTCTAGAAAACGCCTCAACACTCAGATTCTTCCTACTTTTAAATTAAAAACGGAAAAATAAAACTAAGATATCAAAAGTAGGTAATAATAATCAATTCGTTTTAGCTCGGTACATCTTCTTCTGTTCGTGTCGGACTAACCGTCTCAATGATCTGTGAAACTATAGTCAAAAATCCTGAAACCGACCGAAAACTTACTCGCGACGATGTGTCATGCAATATAATCTATGTCTCCCAAGTGCACCCCGGCGGATGGGTTCCAACAGCAGCCCTCCGTCATGTTTATAAAAAAGAATATCCGAAATTCCTACGCACTTTCACCCAATTTGTTCAGAAAAATGTATCCGGTAAACCTGTATGTATATAACTTATTTCTCTTTTTTTCTGTTTTTCAAAGAGTCCAGATTTCTATGTGATAAAGAGTTCGCTTCTGTAAAACTGCATTTTCTCGCAATACTGTTTTGGTTGCCTAGAAAAACCTATCTTTATACTTTTGCCTTCGTTTTGCTCAAAGTTTCAGACAAAATTTTCAGCATGATATGCGAACCCTTCAGAAGTATCTAGGAGTTTTCATCATTCTTATTATTGTGTTTCTTGTGGCATGGGAAGAAACGCAAATTGGTAACGGCTATGTTTACTGGGTGAACAAATATCAGCATGTAATTTTCAAAAATATAACGGTTAATCGAGGTGAGTTAGCTGACAAGGATATTTTTCGGATATTTTCAAGAAAATATATGTCATTTCTCAAGATGCAAAAAATATGTTTTCAACTGTTCGCAAAACGTTTCTGTGAAGCTCAAAGTTTTCCTCCAGTTGCAAATTTATATCTCAATAGAAAAAAAAGGTGGTTCATCTATTGTTCAAAAAAAACTGGTTCATCTATTGTTCAGGAAATTACCTAATTGAAAAAAAAACTACAGTGCGTCCAATGAAGATAGGACACCCCTCTTTTTTGAGGATATTGGAAAAATGTGTGCCGATAGAAAAAATCTGTAAACGCCAATCGCTTTGGCATGTGAAAAAACCCCGGGTGTCAATTTTGGTGTCATTTGAACATTCCGGTCTATGTCAGGCTGAAAAACATCAATTTCTAACCGTCCAATAATGATAGGACACCCCAACCAAAAAATGAGTTGTAGCTTTTTTCTGTTCCCGAAAATTATCCAAATATTTCAAAACGCCTTTTTAAATATATTTGAGAAGTTATCATGATTTTTTAACGTTTTCATAATTTTACTGATTCAATATCCTGTAATGTTGCATAAATGTTCGAGTTCTGTGAATAAAAATCAGATCGACTTCAGAAATTTTCTAAAAACAGTTTTCTGTGTTGTTAATCACTTTTTTAGAATGTTAGAAGGTATTCGGGCCGAAATCTTGAAAAATTCGAACATTTTTGGTTAAATTGAATCGAGTTTTCAAGCGTTTTCCGACGTGTTGAGCTGACTCGGCATGGTTTTCAGCCAAAAAATGTTGGGAACAGGTGTTAAATTATATTCTAGTTGTGTTATTTGTTTTATTTGATGTATCAGAAAGCTGATTCGTCAAATACGACTGTGAAATAACCGATTTTTTCTGAGCTATATGTCAATAAAATTAGATAACCCAATCTGGATATTCGTTTTTCTGATTTGAGGCCTGAAAGTTGTATATTTTTTCGAATCTAGTGTCGAAAAACATCCAAAACGTGTTCTTCAGTGTTTCAAAACTTTACCGACTCGATACAGCTACTTCAGATTTGTAATCATTCTTCTCGGAATTTTTCCTATTTTTCTTAGTTTGGTTATAATTTAAATGCTCTGAAACTTGAAAATGGTAGGTTATTTCACAGTCGTATTAAAAGAATCAGCTTTCTGATACATCAAATAAAGCAAATAACACAACTAGAATATAATTTGACACCTGTTCCCAACATTTTTTGGCTGAAAACTATGCCGAGTCAGCTCAACACGTCGGAAAACGCTTGAAAACTCGATTCAATTTAACCAAAAATGTTCGAATTTTTCAAGATTTCGGCCCGAATACCTTCTAACATTCTAAAAAAGTGATTAACAACACAGAAAACTGTTTTTAGAAAATTTCTGAAGTCGATCTGATTTTTATTCACAGAACTCGAACATTTATGCAACATTACAGGATATTGAATCAGTAAAATTATGAAAACGTTTAAAAAATCATGATAACTTCTCAAATATAATTAAAAGAGCGTTCTAAAGTATTTAGATAATTTTGGGGAACAGAAAAAAGCTACAACTCATTTTTGGTGGGGGTGTCCTATCATTATTGGACGGTCAGAAATTGATGTTCTTCAGCCTGACATAGACCGGAATGTTCAAATGACACCAAAATTGACACCCGGGGTTTTTTTCACATGCCAAAGCGATTGGCGTTTACAGATTTTTTCTATCGGCACACATTTTTCCAATATCCTCAAAAAAGAGGGGTGTCCTATCTTTATTGGACGCACTGTATGAAAATTGATCTACTGAAATTTAAAAGTCATTGTTTTCGCAATGAGTTTATTTTTTATCTACAGTGAAATTTATTTATTGTCAAATTTTAGTAGATTTCCGAAAAAAAATTCAGTATATTGGAAACTCAGTTTTTTTTGCGAGTGAATAAATGATACGGAAACTTTATCAGCAACTTCAAATTTGTCGAATGAAATTTGTTTCATTGAAAATCTCCAAACTTACTTTTGTGAGTTTGTTGAAATACTCTCTTTTTGAAGGAATACAAAGAAAGAGTTTAGAACTATCTATAGGCTGAATTTTTAGACCTACCTCCAAAAACGAGTATCGGAATTGTCATAATAATGGAGAAAAAAGCGGACGAGTTAAAATATACCATGGCGTTAAATACGGTTAAATGTTATGCACAATATTTTCACTATGATCTACACATTGTACATATCAACGAGAATCAGAAGGCTTCGGAAAGGTGTCAACATAGTGATGTGAGTTATTTTCGAATTTTCGAACTCTTTCAATCATGAAAGTTAACTGCTACCGTCGTCATTTCAATAGTTTCGTTTCCTAGGTTTTCCGAAACAATTCACATAAATTTTAAATTTATCTTTTTTTTTAATGTGATGTTTTGTTTTTAGTTCATGTTCCGAAGGCATTGTGTTTTATCTCATCTGATGGCCAACTCGGAAATATCCAATGAATGGATTCTTTTTATCGATGCTGATATGGCTGTTATCAATCCTGATAATTTGATCGAAAAATATATTCCAACAACAGACGAGAATGTCGATATCATATTCTACAATAGAATTATGAATCATGAAGTGATGGCTGGATCATATCTAGTCAAAAACACCAAATGGTCCCACGAGTTTTTGATGTTTTGGGCGGATTATCAGAAAAGATTACCAAATTCGTTCCATGGAACTGATAACGGAGCTATTCATGTGAGTTTGATAACGTTTAAAAATAGTACTGTAGTTTCGACCAAATTTTCTACTCTGATAATATCGAAGTTCAGTGACATCATGTGACGTGAGTATATTTTTTTGTTTTTTTCATCAGTCATGATTAGAGAACAAGACAATATTTGGACGAAACTGTTTTCATTTGAACGCCTATAAAGACTGGATAAAAAACCGTGTTTTGATCTTTCTCGTCAAAAAAAAATTTGAGGCTATTTTTATCGAAAAAAAATCCAATCTTCGTGGGCGTTCGATTGATAACAGTTTTTTTTCGAAATTATTAAATTTTGCTGAATTTTGTTTTTTAGTCATAGTTTATTGAATAGCAACGGATATACTAAATAATGTTAATTTCTTAATATTCATTTTTTTGAATCAATAATTTTGAAAATCACGTTTTTCTTCAGAGTGTCATAATCGAATATGCATTACCGCAAAAGAAAACTGAACGAGAAACCTGTGAAAGTTTTTGGAAAACCTCGAAAAATTACTATGATTTGTCGGTCTATGAAGTCTGTTGTCAACGAATTTTGAGAAAATCGAAAATCGAAAAAATTCGGATATTGGAGAAAGGACGATTTTCATGGGCGAGAGATGGATGGCTATCGGATTCTCTGTGGTCTGATGCGGATTTCATTGTACATGGATGGCAAAACAGGTTAGAGAACATAAAAGTATTTTCGAAAAGAATCTCGATTTTCTTCTGGACGACTAAAAAAATCCAGAAAAATGAAGATTGCGTGATTTCTCAATATGAACTTTTTGGAAAGTGCGCAAAAGTGATCAAAAAACACTTGCACTATTCATAATATTCATATCGCACGTTTTCCTCAAGTAAATAATTACAGAAGGAAAGATAAAATGATTTTTGCGATGTGGCATTCACCTCTCGTCAGTTCTTCATTTGACCTCTCAATTTGTTCGACTCCCGAAGCCTACAAGAATTGGAATTATAAGAACACATTTTATTCTACAAACATAGATGTGAATCGCCGTATTTTTGCCTACATTCAAAAATTGGAAGAAGAATTTGAAACAATTTCGGGAAATATTTTGTGATAATAATAAAGTTGTGATAATTTCTTGTATATCTCATGCCAAAAAATGGTTTTGGACCGTTTTTAATATTTCCATAAAAATTTCAGTCGCTTGGCAGTTGAATTTTATCACGTAAGCTTGAGCCGATTTTAGTTTTAAGAGTACTTTGTGAACAAATCTAATGATTTTTATTTTATACTAGTCTCGTGATATATTACATATGTATGTACATGAAGACAAAAAATGTTGTCAAATTCTCGTCCCAAATAATATCCGGAAATTAGTTTTCTATCTACTACATAGGAAATTCAGGTTCTCATTTCCCTCTCTTCACATTCCTTTTTCCAATCAATATAAACACCTGATTCGTCTTTATTTTTTCATCTTCCTTTTCTGTTTTTCTTCTTTTTCCCGACCAGCTGAAATTTTTCGAAGAATGTCAGCGTTTTTGTGCTCGGAACGAATTTGAATGACGAGCTCAGAGTGTTATACGTTTTTTAACCCGTCTTAAAAAGAGCTATACTACGAAAACTTCCACATTTTTTCTCAAAAATCACATAAATCATCCCAATTTTCTGGTATCGATCTCATATGATTCTTCATCTCATGAACCTTGATCAATATCATCTGTTTGTCTCTTTGCCCAAATTCTTATCTTTTTCGTTTTCTGATCGAAAGAAATTGTTCTCATTCTGTGAAAATGTGTTGATTGTTGCACTCTGTCTTCGTCACCCACTCAACTCTTTTTTTTTTCCTCGTTTTACAATTCCCCTCAGGTTAGCGAAGATGTGCACTTATTGTTACAGCTAACATGTCTTTTATTGTAGTGCAAAAGAATATTGTCTATTTCAACTATTCGACGAAGATATCTTGTTTTTCTGATTTTTACAAACCAGTTTTCCTGGCGAACAAAAATTTTTTTTTTGCAAACTCAATGTGATCTATGCAATACGAGGAAAAAAAACTATTTTTTCTCTGAAAATACCTTAGATCGTATCGGAGTTTTAGCAACACTATAAATAATTTGTCTTTTACGGCGGAATAGGCCAATAATTTTGCAATACTGGAAATTTTCTTCGACATAAAAGTTTTGTTTTCGGTTTCGTGACATTTTTTAATTTTGAATTTTCTTTGAGATTAATATTTGACTTTTCTGAAAATCATGGTTACGTGAAAAGAACAGGATCGATATGTTTCATATCATTTAAAAAATTTGAATAATTTCTCGAGCACGAGAAATTGCTCGCCTCAGCTCAATTTCAATAAGCCTCGCCCACGTGTTTTCAAATAGGCCACGCCCACATATGTCACAGAAATGAAATACAAACGGCTGCCCTACTGTTGCGCCAGTCTTACGCCAGATAAAAAATCAGCAGCTGCTGTGGAGTTGTTTCGTTTGTGGTGTTTTTTGTTTGGGTTTTCTAATTTCATTTGTTTTCCAGGAATATAATACACCTAGGCTCGTAAATTTTTACTGAATGCTGTGTGAGCAACCATTTTTTAAAATTAATTATTGTGTCTAATACTTTTCGCTGAACAGCTATTATTCAAGAAAGGTGTGTTGATTTTTGATATCTGTATATTTAGTTGATGTCCTCTGAATAATATTAATCAAACACAGAACGATGACGAAAAGCCGATAAATGTTCTCCATGGTCTCAAGTACATTATGAGGACAATCGAAGAAAGAGGCCAGACACCCAAAATAGTGCCCACTCTCCGTCTTTTCCTTCCTCTCATATACACACACATACATACAAACACACTCAATTTTTGGTTTTTTCTTTTCACATCTGTGTGTAGCCTTCTTTCTTTTCATTTCTTCTTCTTCTTCCCGCATCCAACTGGAATTTGTTCCTCCGATTCTCTTTTTTTTTTCGATTGGACAAGTCTCTTTCTCCCTCTCTTTTTGTGTATATATCGTCTCTAAGACTGCCTGCGCTTTTTTTGTGACAGTCTCAGAGTTTCGTTGCTTCTCCCACAGGGCGAAAAATCGTTATTTGCAAAGAGACTATTGATTTCGAGGGTTTGAAGCATATTTCTCCTCCCAGCTCATTTTTGCAGATATTTGTTTCAAACTAATGAAAATCCAACAACGCTCTATCGAATTTCAGCTTTTTTAATTCTGAATTGTTCAATTTTTAGCCATGCAATAAGTGATAATCGGCTCATACAAGAACTTTTGATGCTCACAGGACGCTGTTTAAAACACAGAAGCTAAACTGCCATTTTCATGTTTCACTGTGCGTCGCGTCTGCGAAGCGTTCTCAGAAAATATTATGAGAAATGTATAATACGCTGCCGTTCCACAAATACACTTCTTTTCGTTCATGTCATTTCCATTTTTCAGAACGAAATTATTTTCTGTTTCACGCTGGAATAAATCACTTTCAGGCTCAGTTGACTCCACCCCTTCCTGAAATGCACGTTTGAAATTTTTTTAATGCATAACTACTAGCGGATTTTTTATTCCTACTTTCTCATTTTTTCCATTCTTCGCCCTGCCTGTCTGTCCATATGTTTCAATAGTAATACAGAATTATTACTATTTCTACACTTCTTCGATCATAAGAAAGGTTTTTGCTGACCATAGCAACAAAAAAATCCTTATTATACATTCCAGATGTAGTGCCTCCAGACACGAAAGTACCAGTCAGAGTAGCACAAATGATTCAACAGAGGCGTCGCTTTGTGGCGTGAACAGCCATGAATCAATATGAAAAAAAAACGAGGCGAACATTTTTAAACCTTAAACACTTGAAAACTATTCCAGACTTTTTTGTGCAACTTTTTTCAATGTGTGAAAAACATTGCTGACGTGGTTGTCCTAGCAACAACAAATGTAATGAGTGAGAGTGATAAAAAAGTGGTGACGTTATCCAGAGTTTTTCTTTTCCAAATTCCAATAAAAAAAGTTCCAAAGTGTTTCCAGCAAATGGAAAGGGTCTCTATACGAACAAGCATTGTCCTTGAATTTGTGAAATAAAAGACCTGGCCTATTTCCTGGAAATTATTTGAGCAACATTTCGAACCAAGTTTAACCGATTTTTCCTAGGTCTGGACATTATACACACTTTCTAATTCAGAAATTCCATTTCATAAATCACACGCGAGCGACTGTGCGTTGCGGTTTGAAAAATAAAATACTAAAAAAAATGTTGATTGTGAGAAATTCCCTTTTCTCAGCACCGTACTGTATTGATTTTCGTTAAAACTAACAAAAAAGTCACATGTGCCTTCAGTCTTCTTTTTTTTTTTTGTGTTTTAGCTCTTCGTGTCAAAAGCCAACAACAAGAAAATCATATGCTCCTTTATTTTGTTTTTCATATTTAAAGGAACGTCTGGATTCCCCATCAGGTCTCATGGAGAAACTCTACAGTAACGTGTTGTGAAATACAAATTTCAAAACTTTTTTTGTATATATGTATTTGTTTAAAATTTCTCGCATAATTTTTCATGTTATAATTTGAATAGCCCCATCGGGAGTTTAGATAACTTCATTAGATCAGTATTTTGTTGGTTTTTCGGGTCTCCCGAAATACTATTCCTCTTCGTGTGGTTGAATTTTCTAATTATTCAAATTTTTGTCAATGTTGAGTGTCGAATAAATTATAATATGCTTCAGAAAAGACGGTTTGACAGCCATTAATCAATAAACAATCGTAAAACGCATCATTCTGCTCAATATTCTTCTTTGCTATGATCAGTAATTAATTCTTTCGAAAAATATAAAAAATCACATGTTATTGTAAATAATCTTCAATGACGATAACAAAAGTATACTTACGATAACATGTTTTTTTCAAAGTCTGCTGAATTTTTCTAAATTTAAAATTCATTAAAAGGAATTATTTTTAGAAAAAGGTTTTTGCTCTGCTCGATATTGTTCGAAAAAAATGTGATCTACCAGATTTTCAACTCATTTTTCTGCCTCCTTTTCCAATTTCTCGTTTTTCTCTGCTTCGTGTCTTGATGTGTTACTTTTCTCTCTCTTTCTCACTCTTTTCTCTCGTTTTTTTCTATTTTTTTTTTCGTATTCGAAATCGATTTTACAGGTTTTTACACCATGGCTTGTCTTCGTAAACTCAAAGAGGATATTGTGCTTTTGGAGAGAATTTTCCCGAAACAGCATCAGACTTTTCAGGTGAGAATTTTGGCGAAAACTGGAAAGAAAACACATTTTGAGCAAAAGGGTTGCTCCTAAAATATTTTGAGAATACTTTAAGTCTTCTGGATTCAAAGCAATTTTATCTGAAATATTAATTTCCAAAGAGAAATTTTGAGAAAAAAATCCAAAAATAGGAAACCGGATAATCTTTTAAGCTCTAGAATTGTTTAGAGAATCTCGAAGAACCCAATTTCTTTGTGTGTTTTTTTTTGGAAATACTTCTAGAAACGGTTCAATTGTTTAAAACAAAGACTCTGAAAAAATCATGAAATCGATGTCCGAACGCGAAAAAATGGGAAAATTCTCACAAAATAATTATGTTTTATTCACCATTCAATTTTCAGATTCTCTCCGCATCAGTAGACGAAATTTCGATGAAGTTCATCGACGCCACCGGACGCTCAATCATTATCAACGCAAACATTCAAGAAAACTACCCACGTCAACCGCCAATTTGGTTCTCCGAATCGGACGATGTTCCGGCCGTCGGTGCCGCTCTTCAACGTCTCACAGACACCAACGAATCAACCAACATCCTTCACCAAGTACATCGTTTAGTGTCGGAATTATGCGCATACTATGGAGTCATTTCGCCAGCCGAATTGCCACAAATTGCACCACCGGCCAGAGAAGATGTTGATGAGGGACAAGGAAGTGATATGGGGGATGATACAGAAGATGATGAGGTTTGTGGTTTTTTTTTTCGAAAATAGATTCTAGAAAATGTCACATTTATATGAATGTTCCGAACATTTCAATGTTTCTCGAACATTCATCGCGTTGGTTCTGTCAGCGGCAGAAAATGAATTAATTCCCGGAAAAATAATTTTACATTGAAAAAAATTCATTTTTGAAACCAAAGGATTCATTCATCATTCATGGGTTTTCCTCTTTCTTATTCTTATCGCAAAATTTAGTGTTCCAGTTTTCTCATTATCACATTATCAGGAAAAGTTTTATTTTTTTCAGCAAATTGACTATGATGGAATGGCAAATGGAGATAGCGATGAAGAAGAGGAAGAGGAAATGATGGAAGAAGATGAAGGAGATGTAGAAATGATTCAGATGGCAGAAGAAGAGCCAAGAAGTTCACAAGATGAAGGAGTTGCCAAAGAAGGATTGGATATATTAGATAAAGTATCACGTGTCAATAGACAACAACACTTGAATGGAAGTGTTCAAGGATCGATTTCAGCCACTGACAGATTGATGAAAGAAATTCGCGAGATTTACAAAAGCGAACACTTGAAAAATGGAATCTACTCATTCACTTTGGATAATGAAGGAGAGAATTTGTATGAGTGGTGGGTCAAATTGCACAAAGTTGATGCTGATAGTTTATTGTACAATGATATGAAAACACTGAAAGAGGAGCACAATCAGGATCATTTGTTGTTCCATTTCACTTTCAATGAGAATTTCCCATTCGATCCGCCATTTGTCAGACTTGTTGCACCAACTGTAAGTTCTCTCTCAGCTATTTCTTATCAGTTTTGTTTTACTTGTTTTCAGGTTCAACAAGGATTTGTTTTGGGAGGCGGTGCTATATGTATGGAGTTATTGACAAAACAGGGATGGAGCTCGGCGTATTCGATTGAGAGTGTTATTCTTCAAATCGCCGCTACGTTGGTTAAAGGAAAAGCAAAGATTGTGTTCGATGCGAAGGTAAATTTCATGCCTTTCTTCGAAAAATTGATAACCTTATCAGGATTTGAAAAAAGTCAAAACAGTCTGTAGTTTTTCAATGAATCATCGATTCATGAAAGCTTTAAAACATAGTTCCATAGCCAGAAAATCTAAATTTCCTGTTTCAATTTATATTTTTCATCGTTCAGTGTATATATAGATCTTGAAACGATCAAAACTTCAAATCCTCGAAAAATTGCCTAACTGAGAGTTTTCCCTTGAGATTAGTACAACTATGGAAAGATTATTCATGGAACATTCTAATTTTTTGAAAATAAGCTACTTTTTAGTAGTTTTTTGTCATACATGATCGAGCAGTCGAATAATATTCGAAGAAAAACAGAAAAACCACGAGAAAGTGTTGAATAGAAATTTTCCATTCGCCTGACATTCTTGAATTTACCGTTTTTTTTTCTGTTTTTGTGAGTGTTTCCTTTTATTATATGCCTAAAATCAAAAGAAACGTTTACTCGAATATGCTGAATTGTTATTGCTATTCTGAACAATGAAAAAAAGGAAATTTAGTTATTTTTTATTCATTATTGTTTTTCAGCCAACTGCAAACTATTCGCTCGCACGCGCTCAACAATCATTCAAATCACTTGTACAAATACACGCCAAATCCGGATGGTATACTCCACCGAAATCCGACGGATAATATCTGATAATCTCAAAGCTTACATTGAACACTACACCTCAATTAATCAATTCACATCACATGAGCTTTGTACTCGTCCATTATTCATTTTTTATCAAATTTCAATTTTCCCTCTTTTTCTCCCCTTTCAACAATTTGTCGGGTAGATGTGTTTATTTTCTATGGGACTTTGGGTCCAGATATTATTTCTATTTCCACATTTTTTTTTTGCTTTTGGGTTGTCTTGTTCTATTGTCTAGTATCACCCAATTATTCTTTACATTCTACTGAAACAGTGTTTTTCTTATATTTTTTGTTTCTCAAACACATTCCTGCAACTATGTATATTTTTTATGATCTGAACAATTTTTGCATTGACGACAGACACATTTCGAAATTCAATTTTTGAATTGACGCCGCACTTTTTTCTTTCTCTTTCCGTCACCAATTGAATCAACCAACACCAATGACGACACGTGATATAATCAAATTGCTGGAAAAAAAAAAGAAAGTATACCGTACTGTTAAATATAATGTTTATTTTCAAGCAGAAATCTAACCAGTTGTATCAGAAAAGTTATTGCAATATAGAGTGAGATCAATAAATTAAAGAGTAGAAATTTGGTTTTTTGGAAATTAGAATAATGAGTAGAAATAATCGAGATCGAGAAAAAGTGAATAAAAGCCTTCATTTCCTCTTTTTCCCTGAAAATGTCCAATCTATCCTCGTTTTGTGTCTTCGAATTTCGAAATCAATTGAGGCAATCCGCTGACATCGTCGAGCTGAAAAGCACAATTTGTAAATTTTCTCAAACTGTTCTACTACTTTTCTTTAAGTCTATTTTTTGTTGGTTGAGCGAGAAAGTGTGCTCTATTGCGAACGAGCGATAATTTTTTTGTTTCTCTTCAAAAAAGTAGTGCATACACTTCCCGCGCACAAGGTGACGACAATTTGCACACTTCTTTTTTTGAATAATAAGGACAACCCCTTAAAGGGATAGCTGTTGATTTTTTTTGCTCAGCACGACCAGTTCAACGTGAACAAAAACCTCTTCGTAAAGTTAGAATGTACTTCGAAGTTCTTTTTAAATAAGATACAGTACTCTAGTCAATCCTGCGTCTCACTGTAGCATGTGAGAATAAAGCGGAACCCGGAATCAATAACCCGACGGAACTCCGTGTTACCTTCTGATTATCAGTAGAGCGCATGTGACTGGTTCAATTTTGACTTTTAACAAGTACTTTATTAAAAATCATATTTTTTAGTGAAATAATATGAAATTCTTGAATTAGTAATGCGATAATTGGTTTCTACAGGTCAAACCACCCCATAAAACGTATCTATGATTTTCAATAAAAAAAATTTTGTGCGAAAACTGAAACGACATTAACCTAATGGTGAAATTTGACCGTCTAAAGTTTAGAAAAATTTTCCAACAAAAAAAAACTCACAAAATAATCGGAATATTCTTTCAATGTGTCTCTAGTTCCAACACCCGTCATAACCGCCACACTTCCTCTCAGCCCCGCAACTTTTCCCATTTTCAAATCGGCAATCGTGTCTCCAACCATCAACGCCTCTTTCAACTCAACATTCAATCGTTTACATATTTGAATTGCGCAATGCGGCGATGGTTTTGGCACAATTCCAACATCATTTCCGCATACTACGTCATCTAAGAAACGTGTCACACCTAATTTGTTCATTTGATCTATCGTAGCGGCTCTGAAAAATTCTAACTATGTTTTAAATTCATTATGAAACTCTATACCTCGAATCAGCAGTGCACACCGCAATTAGGATGCCCATATTTTTGAGAATTTCAAACAATTTTGGTAGATCACAAACTGGCGCCATTTGACCGGGAGATGCTTCTGGAACACATCCTTGAACAATCGAATCGGCTTCAGTTGGATTGATTCCGAAAGTTTGGAGGGTTAATGAGACATCTTCTCGAATTCCAGTCAATGTTTTTTCAGCCAATGCTCCCATTGAAACCTGGAAATTTGAAAGTATGATGGGGGAAATGTGTCTGCAAAAGTGCGTCGTAATTTTTTTTGAATCTGCACACACCGAACTTTACGAACGGTTTTGAGAGCAAAAGAAAAAGATTCGATCGAAACTTACTTCCCTTGTTTGATGCTCCCGTGGTGAAATTTTCAGATTTTTTTGCTCGGCACGGCCGATTTGACGTGAATATGAACCTACTTTTCAGTAAAAATGGATTTATATCACAGTCCTCCTTTAAAGCAACATCCTAGGCTAAAATCAAACACAAATTGACAAACCCTATTACAAATTGAAGCCTATAATAAAACTATAAGCATCTTAGTAATTACGATCACAACTTTTTGGCTCCGCGACGTTTGGAAACCGGGTTCACTTTTGAGAGTATGCATTGAAATTTTCAACCGTTGGGTTTTCGAGTATGGCGAACATCGTGGCGATGTTTATTTCGCACTAAAACAGAGCTGTTAACTAGTTTTCACCTACTTGAGTACAGCATCTGGGTCAGTAAATATTAGAACAAAAAATGGTGAAAACTTGTGTGCAGCTCTGTTTTGATGCCATACGCAGTAACCCCTTTTCCGAAAGTTTCGTCAAAATCTGAGTCTGTCAATTTCGGACCTGAGATAGGTGAAAACTTATGTACAGGTCTGTTTTGGTGTAGAATAAACATCACCATGATGTTCGCCATACCCGATAACCTTCTATGTGAATTTCGAAACTAAAACTCGGCTTTCTGAAAATATTGTGATTTTAAATTTTTGGGATGCATACATTGGAGTTCAAAACCAAAAAAAATTGAACAAGTTCCTGTAGTATATAATTATTATGTTGAACAAATCAATAGATCGCTTTAAGTCCATTACTATATTACCCCCACATCCTGCACATCTTATTCCTTTCCACGTGCATATGGAACTACAGTAATCCTATATGTTCTTGACTCAAAACAAACCAATCAAAATCTTTAGTCCATTCAGTTTTTCCCATTTTTTTTTTGAAATCTTATCCTTTTTTTTTGTCTTCTAATGTATTCAAGATGGGAAAATCCATGCTATGACGCGCGAAGAAATTCGATCCACATTTTTCTCAAAAAATGAGAAAATGAAAACGAAAAAAAAAAAAAAAATCACCTTTCCCGCGACTGGATCAACACCCAAAGTTTTATAAACAGCCGGTCCAACATTGAGTTTCGTGGCGTTTTCGAGCAATGCAACCGTGTTTTCCGCATATGGTAACCACATTTTATGAAAATCCAAAAGTGTTCCATCTTTGTCGAATATTATCAATCTTACTCCGTTGTTGTTTAGAATTGGTGACGTCATTGTTAGGGGTGGTTAGTAGATTGAAATCTGGAAAACAAAACAGAGAATCCGGAAAAAGCAAAAATCGATGGGTACAAAAAATACGGTTTATGGGTGAGATCAAAACAGTCAAAATGAAGAGTTGTGATAAGAAATTTTTGCTCGTTTTGCGAAAAACTTTTCAATGAAAATGAAGCGCGTGGAAAAGTTGTTGGTTTCTTGGAGAAAAGGGGAGAGATTTTTGATCTCTTGTGAACTTCGTTCTAGATGGGCATTCGACAAGTTGTTCTTAAAGGTGGTGTACGGGGAGTTGACTAGTTGCTTTCAAAAGAAAGAGCACTATTTTTTAAGCATAACCATCAAATATTTTTTACGGAAAAGTCTAGTTTTCGAAAAAAAAACGTTGAGGTTTCCGAATTTCTTTTTTCAAAAAAATTATCTCGAAAATACCTTTAAAAACGTCCTCTTTCTTTTACGAGCAACTTGCCAACTGCCTTACTCCGCGGACAGTGAAAATTTTCAAAGTCGGGTTCACACAGATTTGCGCGTCAATTGTGGTGTTTGTTGTTTGCCACAGTATTCTTTAGCAAAAAGGAATATACCCTTATCAAAAATATTTTCACAAAATGCGCTCTATTCAGAATGGTCTCACAGCAAAAATATTTCATTCAAATCCTAATAAATCTTCTATTATTTGGCTCGCTTCGTGAAGAAAAGTTTACTACCTCAAAATAACCTAGACCGATCAGAAAACGTTTTCAGAAAACCAGTGGCCGACAATTGGCGGGTTCTGTTGTCTACTATTATTTTCGTGTCAGAGAGAGTATGAAAAGCGAAAATGCAACGATAAAGTTCATAATTGGTTCAAAAATCAAGTATATTAACTTCTCCTCTTTTTTCCTTTCAACGAAAGAAAAAAATCAAAAAATCCTACGAAAAAAGGTGGGACGAAAAAACTCTAATGAAATATTCATAATTTTCATATGAAATTTGTCGGCTGTGAATTTTTCAACACTAAAAAAACAGATGGGAAATTGGCACCCGACAAAGTAAATTGTGTAAGCCGAAGTTCAAATATTTTTTCTTCGTTTGACAATTTGATGACGACAGTTGTCAACATTCAAATAGACTACTACTTGACTATGTGTGCCTTTAAAAAAGACCAAAAGTTCAATGCCAAATTAGGAAGGATGGTACTGTAGGTGAGAACATACTGGATTTTTAAATAAAATGTGAACTTGCGCCAGAAAAACGGAAAAAAAGCGGAATCGCGTTATTTCAACAATGAAGAAGGATATCAAGTGAGTAAGCGGCGATGGCGTCCGATCTGGCAAGTTAAGCAACATTGACTCCGGTTAGTTCAAAGTTCGATTCCATGTGCCTCGAAAAGTTTGGATTTTACATTCCGAGGTGTCAGGAATGGATATTGAAAGATCGGAATGTTCACTATTGATGTTCCAAGGTTGAGAATTAGTAAAACACAGCAAATTTTGAATTTTTACCCGTTGGGAGTGTAGACTTGAGTTTACAAAACTCCTCGAAGTTCTGTCATTAAAAAAAATCCATGTTTTGCACTATAAATATCAAAACTGAACAATAGAATAAAATTAAAAAACTAATAAAATCTTTTTCCTACACCCGGAATCGAACCATGAACTAACTGGAGTCAATGTTGCTTACCTTGCCAGATCGTACGCCTGCATCACACACACACACTTCTCATCCCACTACGATAGGACAAGCCATGATTCCCCAAATTTATCTTACATGTTTTTCTCCCATTTTTTACTGAATTTAGTAAAACGAGTTCACTTTTTCACATAAAGCCAATTTTCCCTATAAAACTCACAATTTCAAGTATGTTAGTAGTTAAAAAATAAAGAAAAAACCTGGTTTTTCTTTTTTCACATAAGAACACGTCTGAGAATATTTTTCGATTTTTTTCATACCTACAATTATTTTTCTTTCTTTTTTCCTTTTATCAAGATATATTTTTTTTTCAAAAATCCAAAAAACGACAAAAAACGGAATATATTTTCTCTCAACTCAATTAGAGACTATTCTTAACGACGTTTTTTGTCGCGAAGTAAAAAAACAGAAAAAGTATCCTATTTCGAATGGGAAAAAACGCAGTGAAAATAGGAAGAGCACAAAAATTCCAATTAAAATTTCAAAAAAAAAAACACAGAAGAAGAATAAGAAGAAGAAGAGAAAAAAAAATCAGAATTTCGGAGCGGAAAACTACAATTAAATATATATATGTATTTAGATATGCAAAATTGTGTTTTCCAAGAATGTGCTTATTAGGAGGAGCATTTTCAGAGAAAGAGCATTTTGTGCTTTTTCGAGGGGGCGGATGGATGGTTTTCCCCCAAAGAACGAAACAAAAAACAAAAGAAAAAAAACGAAGAAGAAGAAGAATAAGATTTTCCTCGTTTTCGGGGACTACAACAACTTTTTCTTCGAGCCACAAAAAAGTGGGCGGAGTCAATGCGCGGAGAAGCTCGCTCAGTGAGGAAAAAAAAGAAAATCAAATTCGGAAAAAAAGAGGAAGATCCCCCCTCTTTTTTTTCTTTTTTCGCTTCGTCTTGGTTTGGCTTGTCGCCAGGACAAAAATTGAAGGAAAAAGATACGCTTGGGAATTTGTGGTGAAGAAATGGAGGATGACGTGGATCTGGAGAAATGAGCGATTGGGTTTTTCAAACTCCGAAAATCACCTGAGATATTTTTGTGCATTTCAAAACAAAGAAAAAGCTTCACTTACAGTAACCCAATGTAAATTATTAACCGTTGTCTGTGGTCCGAGTTTTCCCCACTTAAAATTAAACCTTCCGGAATCATGAAACTATGAAAAATGATTTTAAAAGTTACCTGGTCTAGGTTTTCACGTATATTTTGAATTGAACACTGGATATTAAATTCAAACATAGGTTCAAAGAAAAAATTCAAAGATTATCAATAGAGCGCGTTTGTTGCCTGACTGATGTAGTTTCAATCATTGGCATTAATTATTTCTAGAATCACATTTTTCGTGATGAAATTGAGGTTTTCGAGGCAAAGCTGTCATTATCAGTATTCCGAAATCTGACATCGAGAATTTTCAGAACAAAAAAAATGTTTGTTTTCGTGATGCTGTTCTCGTTTGGCATGTGAAAAATAGAAACTGCCTTAAAAAATCTTAAACATAAGCCACAGGAACTCACAAAGAAAGCGATAACATTCTGTTCACTATGCTCAGTTGGTTATGTGCGCTCTATCGAAAATGTGTTTTTCTCTTCCTTCTCTCAGTTTTCAACTCACACTCAAAGTGGTTCGTAACATTCGATGTGTGCAGACTCGAAATCATTCAATTAGATAGATAATTTTATATGCATGTTACTTGAGGTACTGTAGTTTCCGCTTAACTCGGGAATTCTTTTAATTTTCTCACACATTCCGGATCATAACCAGTTTCTCGTTTTGAAAACCTCCTGTTAGGCTTACAGTTTAAAAAATCCGATTTTTTTTGAATAGCTTTCAAGCGACCCTTTCTAACCTAATATACAGATTACCTATATATCATATGAACCTTTAAAAATCAGTATAATCCATCTTATATTATTCTCTGAAATCTCTTCTTTTTTTTTGAAACTCAAAATTTGCTCGAACTATGCCACAAATCTTTCAAAACTTGTCCACTGGGAATTTCCGACAACGTCATTTTTTTGCGAAGTTTGAAAAATGTGAAAAAGTGAAGTGTTTTCGAAGTATGCAAATTCGATTCGAAAGGAAACAAATTTGATTTTGGCACCTACTTGGAAATATTCTCAAGTTCTTGCTGGCGTCAAAATGCATGTATGTTCGAAAAAACGGCATCTACCACGTCTCATGAATATTTCAAAATATTCCCACACCTCTTCTTTTCTCTTTTTTCTTCGTTTGCTGGGCTCGAAAAAAAAATCTGAGCTTTTTTGGAAAATACATCGTTTTTTTTTCGGAAATGTGCTCTGGAAATTGGCCAAATTTCAGATTGATTGGCCAAATTATAGGGCAAAAAAAAAGAAAAAAAAATATGTGTTTATTTTTGCAAGGATTTTTAGAAGATTAACTTTATATAGTCATCTGAAAAAATGCAATTTGACCAAAATAGAAAAACCCAAAAATAATATAAAAGCCCCTTTGAAAAAATTAAAGCCACAAGAAAATCGAGGAAACGATGAGGAGAAGAGAAGTTTGACAAGCACTGTTGAACACGTTGTTCCTGGAAAAAATACAGTTGAAAAAGAGAGAAGTGGCGGGTGAATATTTCAGATTAACAATCCGATTTGAGGGAACCATGAAGAAAATGAGCAAAATACTCCAAAATCTGAGTCGTATCGAGGTAGGTATCAACGAGTGTAGATACATCCGTAAAATATCCCGGAAAGTATGTGGTTCAGACTTTGAAGATATTTTTTGAATCGTCATTTGATAAGGCATTTTCAGTTGGTTGAAGGGAGAAGAGGCAGAAGATTTCGGAATGAAAGATCACCTTCGAATTAGTGATACTTCTTAGTAATTCTTACCGAACATCCTGGTATCATAGAAATTTTAGGTCAAAGTTAAAATGGGTAAGATTGAAAAAAATTATATGTGAGGATGTAGATGTCAAAAATAAACTCCAGTGCACTTCCTTTTAAGCTCGGCAGGATATCAAAACAAAGCTAAATTGTTTTCTGTCGGGTTAAAGGGGTTATACGGATTCAACAAAGTTTACCGCATTTTCTCTAGCTCAACGAACAAATGTGTTCACTTGTGGTTGTTTTTCATTTCGCGTTCCGATCGGACAAAACTATATTTTGTTTCATTCACAAATTAGACATAAAGAAAGGTAGCAGAACAGTTTGGCAAAAGTTACGGCGAACCCGGACAACTCCTTTAAGGTACTATTTGTGGTTATTTGTAAAATAAAAGTTATCAAGAAAACTTGAAAAGATTCAAAAAATCCTGAATTCTTTTTTTTTAAGGGGCCACTTCTTTCTCGCTCCTAAAAAACTTACCAATCGTTTTCGTTCTGAATTCGAATTTGTTTCCGGATAATCTTCATCGTTTCTCGGTTCAATTCTTGATCATTTCGATCGCAAGTGGTGATCCAAGTGTTCAATTTGCGAACCTCTTCCGATCCGCTGACAAACTTCAACGGCAAACCCTGAACAGCCACATAGTCTCCTTTTTTACAGATTTGAAGTGTTTCGGTGATCTGAAAATAAGTTTTTGGGGACCTTAAAATATAAGCACGATTGAGAATCAAAGTTACCTTACAATCCAAATGGTAATGTTTAGAGCAAATGAAATTATAGAATCTGAGGTTGAGTTGTTGTTCAATGATTCCATGAAGACCAAGTTCTGGCTCGTGAGTGGTTGTAACGGCGTCTTTTTGAAGGATTGGTGCTGGTGTTGTCAATTGAGATGAATTTGATGGTGCAATTTCAGTCTTAGCTTCTGTCGTAGCTGGAAAAACATTAGATAAAGTGAACAAAAATTTGATAAATTATTGAATGGAGGGAGTGTGAATGCATGAATATTGAATCGACAATCCGTGAAATTTTAGAACTGTCATGTTGAGAATTTCTGTTATTTCAGTACTGTAGTATCGTTTTCCGTTATATTAGCCAGACATCAACCGCTGCCACTGTAGTTTCGTTTCTCAACAGAAAAATTTCAAGAACCAGAAGTTCTCAAATGATGAAAAATTGATATATGGGATTGTTCGACCCGCTGAATTCGATTCTGATATCAAAATCAGGCAAAACTTCAATTTAGGCCGGAAGAATAAAAACATCATCAATAGAGCGTGTGTTACCGAATGGATTTTGCCTTATATTATCCTTTCAAAATCTTTCGCCGTCATCAGGTTACTGTAGTTCCAGTTTTCCCACTTGAAAATAAGCGTTTCGGAACAAAACACGTAGAACTTGATTTAAACTCTTAAAACTGACTCAAACTCCCTTTAAGAGCGAAATGCTATAGCTTATCAATAGAGCGCACATTACCGATTTCTGAGCTGCTAGTACGTATCATCTTGAAAAAACCTAATGTTTAATTGATTGAGTTTTAGGCCACGTTACGACTGAATTCGAAAAAATTGCGATTTCTCGCTTTTCGGTTTCTGGATGTGTTTTTTCACAGTTTAACTAAATTAATATATAACCTCATGTGAAAGTTCGAGTCGAAATAGCTGGTCCAAAGTAGCTCAAGTCTTGACCTCGGATCCCGAAAATCATGAAAAATGGGCCGGTCCAGACCATGCAGGCCTATGAAGCCCAGCCCGGCCCATATACCTACTCCTCTTCCTCAACTCACCTTCTTCGCCATCGGCCAACACACTAACAATCAATAAAAAGTACAGTACTCCTTGACACAATCTCGACGACATGTTTGGCGCAAAAATGAAGAAGAAGAATAATCGAATCAGTCGCTTCCCAAGCCATTTATATGTATTGTAAATAAATTATGCATGACAGAATCTATCGTACCACGAAGCCAAAAAATTAATAACGTTTATTGTTCAGCGGGAAAAAAATCGAAAAATAATAAATAACAGCATATGTTTAAAGGGAGGAAACCGTAAATATCGATGAATTGGGCAGGTCAAAAAAAAATGAAATTACTAACTATTGGTACAGAATATTGCTCTACTTATTATAAAATTTCTTATTAATATATTGAATGGTTTTCAAAACGTCGAAATTCAACTTGTTTTCTAGATTATAACTTGTCTCTTCGACTGAATCTAATTTCAATAAATCTTGGAAATGCAATACTAGAGTTTCAGATATCTTTGAACTATCTGAAATTGTGATTTTGAAAACGCCACGCTCTTCGGTCGATGCGAATTCAATGTTGGTCTTTTTGTTGGCAGCTGGATATTCGATCAAGATTCCTTTCTTCATCAACTTCTCAGCACTGCTTTTGTACGTTTTGATTTGATCAAGAGAAGCGCGTTCTTTTTGGATTTTGCCAGCTTCTTTTGTTGTCGGTCGGAATGATAAACGACTGTAAAATAACAATTATACCCAGGCAATAATCAATAAGGTATTCAAAAACTGTTTTTTTTTTAAAATTTATTTCACCATTCTACAGGTTTAATGTTTTTTTTAAAACTTAGAAAAAAAGTTATGTTCAGGCTAGAATTTATTGATGTTTGTTGTTATGTTCATGCTAGAATTTTTTTTTTTAATGTTCAGGCTAGAATTTATTGATGTTTGTTATATTGAAGACTGAAATTTAACCTCAAAGCCCGGCTTCGAAAATTCTGCTTTTTTCAACAGGTTTCGCGTATATTTTCAATGTTCCAGAAACAATCTTCGAAACCCCAAAAACGAAAATCTAACTGACCGACTAGTTCTTGTCAAATTCTGCAAACAAGTCTCTAAATATTCCTCATATCTCGCCAACTTCTCTTTCAATTCTTCTCTTTGTTCATTCAATTTTCGTCGAGTTTCAGCCACACTTTTCTTCTGCTCATGTCTTTCTTTTTGACGTCGATTGTGCAAACGAATATCCTGAAAGTCACAAATTTTGTACTAACTGTTAACTTCCATGGTGTTTGAAGACTAAGGATATGCTTTTGATTCAACCCCTTTACTTTTTCGGTTGGGCTGTCATTTTTCTGATTTTTTTAATTTCAAAGAAGAGTGGGCCCGAAAAATGTAGGTTCTGAGACGTAAAGTATTCTCAAATCGGAAATCGAGAAATTATGCATACAAGATTAAATTTCATGATTTAAAAGAAGACTAAAAGTTTAAAAATAAAGCTCTTCACCAACTTTTGACCTTGTTCACGAACACTTTTCCAGAGTTCGATATTTAATTTTCTTTGATTTTAATTTAGGGTTTTTACATCAGGTATTCAGGATTCACTTCTACTCACGTTGGCGATATCAGTGACAATACTTTGATACTTCTCATCAGTTTTTCCTTCTTCTTCCAACTCTTTCAAATCCTTAATCAATTCTTCATCTTTCGAGTTCTCTACCAATTCCAAAACATCTTTTCCCGGTACACCCTCCGCCAACAGTTCCACCACTCGTTTCTTAGCCCGAGTGAACAATTGCGGATTCGTTCCATCGGCCAATAATTCATTCGGTGATGGATGCAATTGTAGGGTGAGCATTTTCTCACCACTTGGAATATTTGATTCACCGATTAATTGAATTATCAAATCGTCCGATTGTTGAGTCAGCAATTTTTTGTTCTTCTTTAGGCATTCGATGACACTTTGAAGATGTTTATCGATTAGGGAAAGTGTTGGTTTTTGGAATGGATCGAATTGAGTGAACTCGTTTAGACAATAAATATCATCGAGCATAACATTGCGCACATTCTCATTTATGTATTTCCTGTGACAGCAAAAATAGTTTTTGAGGCAAAAAAAAATGAAAAAAAATCTTACATGAACTTGTTGTGAATCGTGTGAACTTGCGCATTCAACGATGACAAATACCATTTATCGTTTCCATATCCTTTATTCGAAACTGCAAATTCTAAAAAGTGCCAAACACATTGGAGACGATGTTGAATGTCTTCGTTGATTTCTTTGCCGAGAGCACGGAAAATGTTGCGAACTGAGAATTCGAAGAATGTTCGGAATGCGAATTTGGCTACGATTTGATCGATTTCTTGACTTGTTGCAGCCGGGAATTGATGACGAAGACACGTTTCGAGGTAAGACGTCATGTAGACGCAAGATTTTCTGAAACCGAGTCAAGTTGCTTTATATTTGAATTTTCTATTGCAACATTTAAAATTCTGATAAAAATATCGCGATTTTTCGAAGCGTAAAAGTCAATAGAAAATTCAATTTACGTGCAAAACTAGTTTTTAGAAAGCTTTTTCAATTTTCGATAATGAAAACTTTGAAACTTGCACTCTCGTGACTCACCCTAGTTTGAATTTTTTGAAAATCGCATCACTGAAAATCTCACTCCATTTCGCCAAAAATATCAACGAATCACTCAAAATTTGAGAAACCTTCGTGTCTTGAATCGCCTTTTCCGCGGTCTCTATTTTCTTGTCATACAATTCCTGATAAAGTTGGATCGGCTCCAAATGGAATGTTTCCACACGAGATTCTTCATCAACAAAATTTTGCAATTCTTCAATGAGACTTTGACTTGGATCATTTTTGATATTTTCATAGTTTTCAATCGAGAAACCAGCAAAATCATCAATCTTCTTGAGTTTTTCAACATCTCGACGAAGAAGTTCGCAAAGAAGTCGAACAAGCAGAAATTGTTCACGATTATCACTCAAAAATCCAAAGATTGGTGAAATGACATCAGAAATCAAAGAGGTTTTCGACAAACCAACTACTTCGCTTTCTGAAAATAAGTGATAGTGAATAGCTAAAATTCGCAAGAAAAGTTACCTTCAATAAGATTTGCAAGGTAGATTGGTTTAGTTTGCAGATAATAGAGAAGCTGTTCCAGCGATTCAACACTCGACTTTTCTTTTCTTTGTTGTTTCGAAGTTGTACGAACTGTGAATGAATCTGCTGCTTCGGCAGTTTTATCACGATGTGCGATGACTTCCTGAAAGAAAATTCAATGCTTGACGAGATTTTAGAATGCTTACGCTCACAAACTTTTTCTTCTCTTCTGTATTTTAAATTTCGATAGATTTTGAAAATGAGATAGATTTACCTGTAGGTTCAACCGATTTTTAATCAACAATCCAATCTTCTCATCCAATTCAATCAAATTTGCATCCAATTGTCTGTTCGCCGCCATTAGCCTGGTTATTTCAACCTTGGCATCGACAACTTGTAAATCTTCGCTGAACCCACCATCGAGCATATGAACAAACTTGCGCACCAGAGATAAAGTTGGTGTGTCTGATGTTTCTAGAAACAAACTATTTTCTCTTTATTAATCGTAAGAAAAACATACTTAAGTTTTCCAAATCCTTTCTGTTTCGATAAACCTTATATTTATCCTGTATTCTTTTGGCCGCCTTCTCTTTTTCCTCATTTTCCAACTTCTGTCGTTCCTCTCTTTTTCTTCCAATCCAACTTTTCATCGCACTCTGCGATTTCAGAACTCTATTCTCATTTTGTTTATAATAATCTTCAAATGCCGAATTCTCTTCTCCTAGAATATTCTCAATCTCCTTCCACTTATAATATCCCAACTCTTCCGGTTCTTGCGGTTTTGTCGACTTTTCAAAGCTCTTCGTCTCCATGTATACATTTCCAGCGGCAAACTCGTGTTCCAACCAGCTCGCCGACAATGTCGTATTGTTGTTGGTCTTTTTGTCTTCTGGAGCAGTTAACAGTCTGCGCGAGTACCAATGGTCGAGCTCGTTTCGGTATATGTTTGGACGAGTTGATTGTATGAGTTTTCTCAAGTTCGAACGGATTGCGGTCTCATCTCCTTTCAACATTGCCGAATTCAGGTGAATAACTGAAAGATAAGCTATATTTTTAGGCGAAGCAGGATTGATTAAAAATCTTGAATAAAAAATCTTGGAACTGACAGAGCTGCAGATAACTCAATTTTTTAAAAGTTGAATCCTTATCTATACCAGTTTTTAGAGTTCTCTTGAATGGGGACCCAAAACCCGACTTTTTCAATACTTCAACTTTGGGCTTTAACATCTAATAAACGAGAAAAATCGATCGCTTCCCAAACATACCAAGTTCTAGTTCTTCGAATGCGATATGCACCTGATGATTGACTTCTTTCATGGCCTGACGAACATCTCCTAGTTTCTTTGGTTTATTCAATCTCATCCTAGTCACATAATACTCCAAATTCTCTTGTACATAAACATCCCCTTCGACTTTCAAAATTGTCACAATCGCATCCAAATCTTTCTTTTCAATCGATTCATTCAATTCCATCAAAACTCGCTTCTCTTCTGAAATATCCCCAAATTCTTCGATAACTTTTTCGAGTTCCGTTTTTTTGAGGTAAAAATCTTCAGGAGCATTCTCGTAGAGTTTTCGGAGGCTGAAAAAAAATTGTTTTTCAATCTATTTTTATTTTCAAAGAATATTTCGTTAACTCACCGATTATAATACAATTTGGCATTGCTTGGTTTCACTTCTTCTTTCAAGTTCAGATTCTTGAGAGCATTCAATACGTCTTCAGATGAACCATGTTCTACAGCTATTCTAATTTCAACCAAAGCATTTGCTTCTTGAATTACTTGATACACTTTTTCTCTAGTCAAAGGTCTTTCGATATCTTTCAAAAGATCCAAATATAGGCTGATGGCAAATTGACGAACATCTTCGAATTGTAAAAGATCGAACATTTCGAGAATCTCCGATTCGGATGGATTGTTCTCCAGCTTTTCGAGGGCGTGCTGATCTGAAAACGCCTTTTTGTTTTGAAAGGATTTGTACTATAAAATATAAAATTTGATGAGTCTCTGGTTTTTTGTTTGTTTTTTTTTATTTATTGAGAGAAAAAATCTTGAATGTTCTACAACTATTCTGGAACAACTTTTCAAGTTCAGTTAAAACAAGAAAATTTATCGAAAAATTGAGAAATTCTCTGTTTTTCTTGAGTTAAGCTGGTCAGATTTTATAAAACTTTTTTATGATCAAAGAATAGAATGAAAAACTCACTGTTGACAGAATTGACAACCGATTGAACATACAACTTCGAATATTCTCCCTCTTCTTGTTCTCCTTGTTCTTTTTTCTCCTCATTCTCCACAAATTGTCCATAATATTTTTCTGCCAATTCAGTTTCTAAATAATCGATCAAACAGTCCCTAATCGCTTCTCTGAATTCCTCCAAATTTCTCTCATCCACAGATTTTTTCAATTCTTTCAATTTCTCAGAAGAATCTCCTCGATGTTTCCGATCCGAAAGAAGATTTCCAACATCCCCGAATTCAGGCAACTTAGAGTCTTTCAAATTCTCCTTCATCTCTTCAAGTTCATTATTCGAAAACTTTGCTTTTCCCGCCAAATTCCTCATTGGCGGAGCTTTTCGTTGTCGGTGAAGAAGCGTGGCCAAAGCGAAAAGGCAGAAAACAGTCTTCATATTTCGACCTTCGAAAACATCCGCAGTTTCAGGTATGAAAATCTGAAAAAAACCAAAATCCTACTCAAAAATGTTCCGAATTTTTCAAACCTCAGGCAGATGAACACTTTCCATCGCTCTTCTCCATTGCATAATATTATCTGTATGCCTATAAACTGGTGTATTTTCATTTTGCCGATATTTCTCCTGCTTTTCATCAAAAATCCCTTTTTGCGGCACAATTTCGGGAGCAAATGAATGAGCTAATCTTGCTAGTAATACACCATTTCTCAGATTTTCTTCTAATTCTCCCACTTTTACTATTGCTTCGTCTTTTAGGCATTCGGATAGCCATCTGGAAAAAGGGTTATTATGCGAGATTAAAATATTTCTATGAATATCATATAATACGATTTTCGCATATCACATCGCATTATTTTTTTTTCATTTTTAAAGATTACGAACATTGAACTCGTACTATATATGATCACGGCTTCGAGTTGAACCTCTGATGAAAAGTTTAATATTTTTTCGGTGTTGCTACAATGTGAAAAAAAGATTGTTTCAAATTTCTAAATTCGTTTTACTTTTTGAACCACGATCCTACACATGAAAAGGATTCGACACTAAAGTCTAGCAAGAAAAGGCCGAAACGCAGGTTGAAACAAGCAATTTTCAAGAGTTTCCAATTTTCAGCATATTTTCTGCTTGCGAGGTTCTTTGGGAAAAAGCTAATTTTCAATTCCAATTCATAACTCTGAACTGAATCAAGATACTGAAAATCATCAGAACTTCAGACTGAAATTATTTACGTGTTTGACACGTCAATCGTGAAACAACAGTTTTCTTTTTATTTTTCACGATTGATTTTTGATCATCTGTCAGGACGAATTTATGAAATTGAGAAATGAATAGTTTTTTTTTTTCAAATTTCTGGATAGGATTGAGTTTTTTAAGGATAGGTCAATTGAAAAATGACCTAGAATAGAAAAAAATTCTGAAATTCAAAAAAACAACGACAATTGTTTGAGAAAATCATTTTAGTGTGAACAATTCCTGGTTTTCCCAATAAACACTCTCCGGGAATCAGAAAAACTAGTTTTATTTCAATTGTTGAAAATCCTTTCGGATCAAATTTCACTATTACAACTAGATAAACTAGAATTTACCCAATTCAACTAGAACCCATTGAAATACTCACGTTCTAACTTCTTCACATCTACACAAATATTCATAAGCAACTCGATTCAATCTTCTCTCATCAACATCTTCCAATTGTTCTTCTTCTGTAGGTGTAACTGCTGCCATTTCAGTTCTACAAATAATCCTTCTTATGAAATAGTTTCAAATTCCGGAAAACGCTCCAAACATCTAACAATAAATCTGGCAGCTATCCAAATAAGGAAAAAGGGAAAGAAGAGGAAAAGTATAATGTAGTAGTAGAAAAGACAAGGATCCATCCTCCTCTTTTCCACTCTAAATCTCTTCATTTCGAAGACAAGAAATAACATGGGTGAGCAAGGAAAAAAGCAATGTGCGAAATTTGAATAATCTTTTTTTTGGTTGAATTTGACAACTCGAGTGGACGAGGAAAATTTGAAAATGGAAAATTGTTGGAGTCGAAAAAACTATCAAAAGAAGAAAAAATGAGGGATTTTGAAGTATTTAGATGCACAAGTTTTTATGTATTTTGTTGTTTTTTTTTGTTGATTTAATATCATTGAAGTTTTTAAATGTTAAAATTGTTGATGATCACTTTTCGTGAGAACGTGAATAGCGAAATAAAAAATGAAGCTATTATTTTTTTTTGAGAACCGAAAATGAAGACCCTGGTGTACCAGAATGGATAATTTGATTTCGGAGTTTTAATTGTTGAGATTGTAGTTTTGAACATTTCATGGAGTGTATTCCCAAAATTGCTCACTGCAAAGTATTTTTTGGCTTCGAAAACGCAGCAAGATTCAAAGAAAGCACCATCTGGTGCAAATATGATCTAGGGAATTCTAGGTTTTTTTTAAAATAATTTTGTTCGACTACCGGAGGAGAATTTTTTTTGAATGACCGAGCCCTATCCGAGATTCTCGAATGTGATTTTTTAAAGTTGGAATCGGGCTGTAGAGAATTCCCTATATACTTGTAGTCCAAAATGAAGTTTTTCGAAACAATTATCAAAAAAAAACGTTGATCAAAGTTCTTCTGTAAAAATTAAATTTTTCGATGAAAAAAAAAAGTCAACTCAGCTAGGCTCGTACTTTTTTTTCTAAAAAAAAAAACAAAAAATCGTATAAAGCTTTTGGCAATACTTATAGCTCTGGACCAACATCAATTTCTATTTTTCAATGTTCATACATACTAGCGTACTATGCGTGCAAGGAAACAATTCACTGCAAAAACATGCAAGTTTTTCTGAAGAACCACTAACGGAGCTTCCCATAAAACGTACTAAAACTAGAAAAAATATCCACTGATAAACAAGCCGGCCGGCTTGTTATTGACACCGCCAACTAACCAAATCTTATAATCAAAAAAATATTACTTTTTCTCTCTACTACTACTACTATCGAAATATGAAAAAAAAAAGGCAAGAGCAAAGTGTATAAGACATGATTCATTTGACCAAATATTGCATTTGTATTATTGTTCTCAATAAAAATTGGAATTATTATTAAGAAGTTTTGTTTATTTTAAAATAGAAAAAAAACGCCAGATGTAGGGGTTTTTTCATGGAAAAAATTCTAAACAGGTGAAAAAAAAACGCGCCCACATAAAATAACAGCCAATACGGAAACAATTTCGACCTTGCATCCACAAAAAGTGACGAAAAATAGAGAATGGTTTAATTGGATTATTCAACATTTTATGGGCGGTATTAAAATTTTTCGTCTAGTTTTGTGATAAGAAACTTTTGAACGTGCATGACCAGAACCTGTGAAGTTATTCTAGGAATTTTATGATTTATGGTGTGCTTCAACAAAAATCTAGAACAAAAACAAAAAGCAATTGAGAAAAATTTTTAAATGGGCATAACTATGGCAACTAAGAAAATAGAGAAAAACGCTGAAAATTCCTGGAATCCATAATTTTTAATGTCCTTAGAAGAAGCAATAACTCAAGATCAGAAGATTTTTCAAAAAACAAATCTGAATAACCTGACAGTTGTAAATTCAGAGCTAACGATATCAAAAATTAAAGTTTATCCTAAACAGAGATACAATGAAGGCTCAGAACATTTTCCAAATAATAGTACATAAGCTGTTCCTTCCCACTATTTTCTTAATCCAAAATAGTTTAAATCTGCTTAACCTGCTTTTTTTGTATGACGTTTTTCTGAGGTTATAATGGGGAACTTTTCGATGAAGTCCTGTCAGTTTTTTTTGTTGAATTGATAGAAGAATTCAACTGTGTTTCAGCTGTCAATGGCCTTTTTACAAGAAAAATCGTATCAAATAATATTAATAATTTTCGACAAAAAAATCAAAAAGCCGATTTTTTGGTCTTAAAAATTAACTTTGTGGCAATTTTCCAACGATCTTCAATAATTCACAAAAATCGGAACGTTGTTTTTCATAAAAAAAATAACGAAATGAAAACTAGCAGAATAAATAATGGAAAATATCAAGTAAAAACTTCATTTAGGATTTATGGGATTCTAAAGTTTTGAAGTTTATATGAAAGGGTTTTCAGAGAAAATATACCTGACTTCTAAAAACGTCACGATGACTTATTTTCTCAACAAAAAAGCAACACATTCAAAAAAAATTTCTAAGAATGAAATATCTTTCAAAAATTTCGACCATATCAAAATTAAATTTTAAAAATTCTCGAATTTCTAGAATTTTTCTCTCAAAAAAAGGTTGTGGTATTGCCAAACAGGTTTTTCTCGAACCTCGTGATAAACTTTCAACAACCAAAAAAAAAAACAACAACAACGAAAACAAAATAAACACAGCAAAGTGGGCCAATTGTTGGTTTGGTGTAAAAAAGTGGTATTACACCAATCAGGTGTATTGAAAAACCACATAATGTTTATATGTCAAAAATTGGTTAATGGGTGGATGTTATTAGCGCGTTCATCGATGACTAATATCTATCACACTAATGTCCGACAAAACCCGATTTTACTTCTATTAATAGTGAAGAAAAAAACAACGACCCGCCCATTTTTGACAAATCTGGGTATACGTTTTTCATCTCTGGTATACCTGTATTCATTAGGAACTTATCAAAAATCAACACTTTTCCTAGACAGATCAGGACCAAAACACCTACAGTATCATTTCAAACGTATTTTTTGTTTATATTTTCAACTAATTGTCGTAAAAAGTAACAATAATATTTACACGAAAACTGACATTTTTGCAATAAGCCCAAAAGAAAAGAAAAGAAAAAAACTGACCAGACGAAAAAAATTAGGCGTATAGAAAAAAAGAGAGGAGGAGGGGATTTTTAGCTGCTGTCCAAAAAAAGAAAGAAAAAAGTGATAGGGGGGAGGAAACGAAATAATTGTAAGGTCGACGAGACAAAAAATGAATGAATGAATGAATGAAATTGAGCCTTTTCGTGTAGTTCTCTCGGATTTCTAACGAAAAGTTGTCTAATTCCTCATTCTAATGGGTTTAGTCAAGTGGCTAACCAATTAAAGTTATTATTAAACCTAGAAACCTTTGAATGGATATAGAAAAGTGAAAACCAAAAAGGATTGAATAGTGTTCATTACAGAGATAATTAGGATATAAAGGGTGCATTTTGATATTTTCGAAATTCTTGCGTACTATATTTTAGGCTTGAGAAGATATAATGTACTCTTCTAAAGAGGTATGGCAGATTTGTATCCAAGTTTCTTTGAACTTGAAAAGTTCTATTTTAATTCAAGAATTTCATCAATTCGAAGTTTACATATTCCTTGAAATTCCGGGTGAGACCAGTTAGAAATATGTACAATAGATGATAACTGGATCTCGGAACGGTGAAAAGAAAAAATCTGAAGCTGATTTTGAAAACTAATATTCAAAAGGATTGCTTTTTTTTCGTTTTTCAGCCGTCATATTTTTAGGTAGAAGTTACTGCAGACTTTTCATCAGGTGAGAATTATTCCTTCAAAAAACCACAATCATTTTGCAAAAAATTCCATTTACATTTAAAAGTTCGTTTTATCGTTAAATGCAGCAGAAATTATTAATGTAAAAAATTTTTGAGGCTCGAAGTTTTCTAAAAAAAAACAATTCTACTCACTATAGGGCCTTTAGTACAGGCATAAAATTTGAATAATACTTTCTCGAGAAAAGAGAATCTTGAAAATAATAAGCTTTTCTTGAGAAAGTTTGTGAAACAACTTCCTAATTTAAAAACAATTGTTTCGCAATGCTATTGCTATTTCAAAGAACTCGTCGACGAGTTGTAGAAAAAATAAAATAAATACAAAAGCCTTTTTGTTAGAACTGTAATTTAATACTTTTCTAACTTATTTACATTGTTTTGTGACAATTCAAAAAAAAATTATCAAATCGATATTCCAGCAATGTTTGCCGAAAAATGATAAGAACTTCGTTCTTTCACGAAAAAACGGCCAAACTAAGAACATTTGCAAATAGTTTCAAAAATCTTCGGTGTAAAAACGATTTAAAAATAGAGTAAACGTTGTTTTTTTTTTCGTGTTGGCTGGGCGAAAGAATTTATTCTACAACGAAATGAAACATAAATATTTGAAAGAAGGTGAGGTCAGGCAATTTAGAAAGAATATGGTGCATTTTCGCTATTTTCAGAGGCTTCGCGTGGGCCATCGTCTTCAACGTTGAAGAATTCCGATATGATACGGTAAGCGTGTGCATAGATTTGCTCGGATTGCGACTCTTGAAGACGTTCCAATTGATCAAGGCAGCCACTTTCTTCGACTTGTGTATTGACGGCGTCCTGATGTTGTGGATAACTGAAAATTTTACGATTTTCGATGAATGAAAGCAAAGAGAAATTCATGAATGTTTGATTGTTTCTAATAAATTTCGCAGGCTTTGAAAATTCATACAAAATTTAGCAGTTGGATTAACAATGAGTTTTACATTATTTCTTATGGGTCAATTTTTTTTTTCATATTTCAATAAAAAAATTTTTCGGTATTTGACTTACTTGTTAGCCACGGTACACAGAATACTGTACAATGTCTCTAATGCATTGTTCAACATATCAACGTTAGTTTGATTTAAAATTTCACAGAGTGCAGGGATCGCGTTCTCCTTCACCATTTCATATATTTGTCTCGCAGTTCCACCTTGAGCTAAGTTTGAAAGAGCCCACGAGGCTTCGAATTGGCACTTGTAATCACCCTAAAATGAACATATAAACGACAATTGTTCACAATAGAAACACAACTTACCGCTCTGAGAATATTGATAATGACTGGAAGGAGATGGGCATCAAGAACTGCTTGAATTTGATGTTGAGTTCCGGCAATAATGTTACTGATCAACCAACAGCATTCTTTGACAATACTGGTCGACTTTGTTCTAGCCAACAGTGGCATAATCTCGTTGAGAGTTCCCAAATCAATCACAGCCTGAGTCAAAGTATCACTTCCTGTGGCGACATTTCCCAAAGTTCTCAAAGCTGGAGCAACAAGAGTTTCGTTATCATGGAAGAATTTGACGACATGTTGAAGGACACCGCATTCGCGAGCCAATTCGATTTGCTCGTCAGGTCCATCGGTGAGATAGGAAACAGCCCAGCAAGCGTCTTGTCGAACTTGCGAATCAGAGTGTTGGACGAGTTGGGTAAGTCCTTGACTGAGCACACGAAGAACGTGAATTGGTGCATGTGGGTTTTTGTGACGACACATGTTGGAGAAGGCCCATGCGACAGTACGAGCGTGAGTGACACCGAGTGTATCGAGTTTCCCCATCAAGTGCATCAATGCTTCGATTCCGTGGCATTCTGAATAAAATCATGAAGTTTTGTAAACCTCTTTGCTTAATAAACGAGTTAAGAGAAAATACGAGAGGCAGATAATTATCTTTTGATTCGAGATTTATAAAAAAAGGATATTGAAAGAACTATTCGAAAAGCTCGCGAATAAGTTGTTATGGATATGAGTAGCCGTAATGTTAAATATTAAACTCCCAATAAACTCACGAATAACATAGTCTCTGAGTTGAGCACTGTCTCCGGCGATGTTGGCAACTGCCCAAAGTGCTTGTTCCGAAAGTTGAGCATTTGCATGAACAGACAGTCTAACTAATGGGGCAGTAGCTCCGGCTTCGACTGCAGCGATTGTTTGCTCGGTTGTTCCAGAGACAATATTGGTCAAAGCCCAAGCAGCTTCGTAGAGAACTTTGACATTCTGAAGCGAACAACTTTGAAAACTATAAAATATAATCAATAAACTTACATCAAGACTGAGTGCTTGAACAAGTGCGTGCAATAGTCCACAACGGATGACTTCGTCAATTGGTGGGTTCTTGTTTTTGCTCAACGCTTTGCGAAGACTCTCGAAGCATTTGAGCATTTGTTCATCACTTGGGTTATTCGTCAAGATTTGCTTTATTTCGTCGTTCGAATATCTAGCAGGTGGGGCGACTGGTTTGTGTTCGGCATCCGATTCACTTTCAGATGCAGTTTCATCGTCTTCTTCGATGATGTTTCTTCTCTTCATCATCATATCGGCACCCTTTTGCTTTCTGATTTCAACGCTACATTCTGTCCGACGTCTTCTGAGCTCCTGGAAAAGTAAATTTAATCCTAAAATACCCTGAAACGCACAAATTTCGAACTTACATCATGCTTATTCAAGTTTTTATATTGTTGAAGACGTGATTCGTCTTTCTGTTCATCATTCTCAGTTGGAACATTGGCAGCAGAAGTGGAGAGCGGCATGGTGAAGCGAACTGAAAAATGTCTTTCGTTCAGTTTTTAGGACAGGCGATAAGAAATTTGCTTTTTCCCGCCACGAAATTTGAATTCAACCTTGTGCGCCCGCGCCGTTCGCGCCAGTCATAAGCGCTAGCGCCATTTAGATTTTTTTGCTGTTTTTTTTTGAGAAAAAAAAGTTTCATCACATTATTGATTTTTACGTTTTTTTTTGAGTGATATTTATCAAAGAAACGCGTTTCAGATGTTAACACGGGTTTATGGGTGTGGATTATCTGCTTCGGGAGCTTTAGCAATCCCGAGTCTGGTGAAACCTAAGAAAATTGATGGAGAGACCCCGGTAACTGCGAAACAAGTGAAGTACCCGAAGAAAATTGATTTGGAAAATGTGCAACACATTTCGGCTGGTTTTGGTTTTTCACTATTTGCTTCAGATAATATTATTTATGGCTCTGGATTAAACAATAGGTATTTGTTTTTAAAGTATCTGTTTTACAAGTGTATATAGATTTCAGATAGCTAGCAAACAATCAGAAGAATATTTGATTCGAGCTAAAAGAATCCGAATTTCCGAAGACCCAAAAATTCTGCAAATTTCTTCTGGTCGCGCACATTCTCTAATCCTCACGACTAATGGAGTCTATGCATTTGGCGAAAATTGTTTTGGACAGTGTGGTGTTGACCCCGAGAAAACAGAAACTCTTCGAAAACCAACTAAACTAAATATTGAAGAAAATATTAAGTTTATTCATTGCTCATTGGATTCTTCTTTTTTAATCACTTCAAATGGAGAAGTTCTTTCCTTTGGACTAAACGAGGATGGACAATGTGCCAATTCACAGTATGGTATACAATCAACTCCAACGAAAATCAGAGGTGAAGCTGATGGGGTTAATATTGAATCAATATCTGGAAGCACTGATACAATTCTTGCTCTATCTGACAATGGAGAAGTGTTCATTTGGGGACAAACCGAATATGGACAAGGATTAGAACAAAGTCAGAAAGAAATTCAGTTGAATGTTAGCCGTAACATTTGCCGAAATATAAAAGTATCATCAGTGGCATCTACTTCTACTTCATGTGTTGCTTCGACTTCAGCAGGAGAAGTTTATGTTTGGGGAGTTGGTGTGCTCGGAATGGGACCGAAAACAGAGAGATTAGCTGGATTGACACGAATGGATCAACCATTATTCGATGACATTCCAGTAAAACGTATTTTTGGAGGAAATACGAATATGGCTGCGTTGAATGAAAAAGGAAATCTCTTTGTTTGGGGAGAGAACCGGTGAGCTTTTTTGTTTTATTGATTTTTGACGCTGCTATAAGACTAAGAAAAGTGGTTGAATTCATTAAACTAATTAATACTGATTGAAAAAACGTTATGCGCGAAGACAAAAAATAATACCAATAAAATAATAACGAATAGAAAAAATGTTTTGAAAAACAAACACAATTTCGAAAAATGTTGTGAAATATCTATTTTATGCGTTTTTTCGGCATTTTTCGAAAATGTCACAAAGAGATACAAATTGGATTTATTAGAGTGTTTGAACCAATTTTTCATTTATCAAAAAAAAAAGTTAGTTTTTCAAAAAAGATCTTTCGAAATTTTCTTGTTTCAAATGTTTTCGAAAAAATAGATCAAGTTTGTATTGTTGTCTGAGCAATTTTAAGCGGAAGAAAACGAGAAAGTGATTCGAAAAATCCTTCGAGGATTCAACTAATCCGAATCAAACATTTTGAAGACGTACTTTCGAACAAATTTATTTGATGCATATCTCGCACAAAGGTGTGGCGGTGATAAATTTTGAAATGTATCGTCTGAGTTCATCCGTCACCAAAAAATTTTGTGCCGTCTGGCTCTCCTCTAAACTAACGTTTATGGGTGATATTTCTTTCCCATGGTCCATACTTTCCTTGATTTGAACTTCCTTTGATTCTGTGAAAATTTCAATTTTTTTCCGCCTGTGATAGTTTTTTTTCTTAAAAAATGTTCCGCCTGGAACTTCCACGGTACGAGAAAAAGTACGCTCCGCCCCTTTTTTTCGGTCGTTTGTGTGTTGTGTGCGCTCTGCGTCTCTTCTTTTTGTGTACTCTCTTTTGCTTTGTGTGTGCAAATTGAGAAATCTTTTTTTTTTTGAAAAGGGTTTGTTTTAGTCCTTTTTTCTAATTAATGCGCATCATATTTTTGTTGGAATTGTATCGACTAAGTCAATTGAAATACGCTGATCATTTCTATATAAGTTTTATTTCGAATGAAACTTTCCATCATGATGAAAATCGGTTTAAAAATTTATGCTTTTTTTCAAAAAATTTTCATTTTTTCAGAATTATTTTCTCGAAAACGCTCTCCATTTTTTTTCTGAAAATGTGTTTATTAGTTAATTGAAATACGCTGATCATTTTGATATAGGTCTCTTTTTGAGTGTGTACCTCCATCATATTCAAAATGGATGTCTAAAATTTATGTTTTTTTTCTAAAAATTTTCATTTTTTCAAAATTATTTTCTCGAAAACGCTATCCATTTTTTTTTCTAAAAATATGTTTATCAGTTCATTTTTATGAAAGCTGTATTTTGGGTAAAAATTTCCATTTTGCTGAAAATCGCTGTGTTTATGGTTCTGTTTTTCTCCCTAAATTTTTACTTCTTCACTTCATTTTTTTCGAAAAAAAACTCTTATATAACATTCTAACTCTTATCTATTGATCTTTTTCTAATCGCCTCTAAATCTAAACGATATCCTCTTTCTTTCAATTATCTCCCGGGTCCCAAAAACGTTAGTTTCTTTCATTCTCATCTGCCTCTATGGAATGAAATTGCTAAAATTCTATCTCGTTCTGCTCCCCCTCTGATATCCTTTCATTTCTCAAATCTCTCCCTAAAAATTCATTTTACTCCTAATTTCTAGTCATGGTTATCTTTTTTCTCGTTCCCCACCTGTATATATTTTTATTTTCCCTGATTTGATCTACCGCGCTCTTGCAGGAGCACTTGAACATCTTTTTTTTCATTCCTATTCTACTACCTTTACATTTATCTCTAATTTCACACCTAAGTATTCATTTTTTCTTGTCCATTTTGATGTAGTTTAATGCGTATGAATAAATAAACTGAACACTCTGTTAGTCAGCTTCGTAACAATTCCTGTTCAAACTAATATTTTTCAGCTTCTCTTCTCTTGGTCTTGGACACAAAGATCGTCAAAATTTCCCATCTCGTATTTTCATTCCTGGTTCCGTAAATGATGTCTTTTTAGGTCCGGATATATCTTTGTTTTTAGTTTCACAATAAATTGTTGTTTGTCTTACTGTTTAAATAGTACTACACTGATAGCGTTTGGAGCGTATCATTATCTTTGTTCTTTTTTTTTGAATATACTTTTTTACACTGAAGTTTTGTTTAGGTTAAAATGTCGAAAGTTGTTCAAGCCGCCGGTCTCGTTATTTATCGTCAAGTTGCTGGAAAAGTCGAGTTTCTGCTATTGCAAGCATCATACCCACCATACCATTGGACCCCACCAAAAGGACATGTTGATCCAGGTAAAATTATGCATCAAAAATCAACATTAAAAATCTATCGTTTTCAGGAGAGGATGAGTGGACTGCCGCCATTCGCGAAACCAAAGAAGAGGCGAATCTCGAAAAATCGCAGCTCACAATTTACGAAAATGTTCATGAAACACTTTACTACGAAGCGAAAAGAAAACCAAAGTCGGTGAAATATTGGTTGGCCAAACTGAACAATCCTGATGATGTCAAATTGTCACACGAACATCAGAATTGGAAGTGGGCAGAATTAGAAGAAACAGTCAAAACAGCGGATTATAAGGAGATGGGGGATCTTTTCCGGAAGTTTTACGAATCCATCAAACAATTGTAACTTATTTATGGAACTATGTATATGAACATTTTCATGAAAAAGGTATTCATGGTTCTCGTAGTTCTCGAACCCATTGTAAGAGTTTTCACAACTGAAGTTTGTTTCTGAAGTGTTTCCTTTTCTGAGAAAAACACGGAATCTACTTTCTAACATTGTAAAAAAAAAGTTTTTATAACAAAACATCGATAATTATTAGCAAAGTTCAAAAATATTTAAATATAAGCAGCATTATTTGGTCCATACGGATACAAATCTCCCATGGTGGGTGATCCGTGTTTGTTATCTTTCGGGAAATCGCCAACAACTTGCCAATTTCCGCGATTTTCGTTCTCTTGATTTGCAATGGTTTCGTAGTGGCACATGTGTCTGAAAATATGAATAAATTGAATTAGAATCAGAAAGAACGAAAAAACTTACTTGTACAAACTGTAGACAATATATATGAAGTACAATTCCAAGAGAGCAATCAATGGATAACAGATAATCATCTCAATTCCGAGTAAAATGGTAGCATCGTCGTCATAATCCTTGCGACCACCAATGAGGTTACGAATTCCTCTGTATGACCCGAGTAATAACAGGATTGTAACAATGATAGCCACAATGAATAGGAAGATGACAAGGAAGATCTGAAACATAAAAACGTTGAAGGGTATTAGAGTTTTGTTTTTTTTTTCGCTGACAAGTTTGTGTATATCAAAAAATTTGACAATAACACTCTCATTCAAAAAACGCTTGTTCAAAATTGTGAAACGGATCTTGAAATTTTGAGAAGAAAAAGCACAAATTTGTGACGTGTTGCCGTTATTATATAAAATTCAACAGCCGCTAGGCCTAAATAAAATCGATATTGATAATATCAATTTTTCGCTCTCAAACAGTGTCCTAGGAATCATGATTCAACGTGTCAATCTCCAAAAAAATTATCTATAATAAAAAGCGTGCGTCTGAAAATTGGGTCTATTTTCCACTCTTCCCAATTCTTCTCTTCGATGCCTAGATGTACCACAGTTCAAAACACTTGAAACTGCGAAATAATTAAAAACTCTGAACTGCAAAACTTCGTAGCGACTTTACTGAATCTACACACACCGAATAGTGCAGCACTCCTTCATTCATTTTTAATCTAAAAGTTTTTTAGAAGCGAAATATTTGAGTTGTTAAAAATTTCAGAGTATACGAAGCTTCAAAAAATTTTAAAACCGAAAATAATACGTTAAAGAGATAAGAGCTGAGTTCAGATGTGCAAAAATTGAGCTTTTCTCGCCAGAATCACTTTGCGATATCAATTATAAATATATACCCACCGTTCGTCTATCTTTAAAAACAATCATTTTAAACTGAAAATAAACCTGCAATAAATTTTCAAATAAAACTATATTGGTTTCCGACAGCTGTCATATCAGAGCAAAAAGTTTTTTAGTCTTTCAGAAATATATATTGTAAGTCAAATTTTGATGTGGAACACAAAACAAATGCTGACCTGTGCACTCAAATGTGGAATCAACCATCTCGCATTCTCCGTTTTGATAGCGTAACCAAGTAAAGCGATAGCGATCAAAATAATGATAATCGAAACGATTCCAACAATAAACCAGGCAAAATAAGAACTTCCAGATTGTTGATAATTTCGGAACAATGCATAAACTGCCAATGCACACAGAACCATTTCGACAACTATCACGACGAAAACAGCTTGTTTCAGATTCGAACAAGGAATGTAAGACTTCGCCATTGTGACCAAGTCTGAAAATGAAAAATATATGGTTTTTTGTCAATATCTTTTTGTTAATATTTTTTCAAAGAACAGTGTTTCAAAATATGAGTGGGATTTTTTCTCAAATGATAACTGCACATTTGTGTCATTTGGTTACTGTAGTTTCAATTTTGATAACTAATCAACTGTTGTTCTGTGACACATAGTGTTCGATTCTGATAACACAAATTTCCTTTGACAGATTGTCAATAAATCGTAAGTTAATTATTTCACTCATATCGGCCTGAATCTGATAATGTCAATTTTTTCTGAGTTCCACAGTGCCAACAATAATTTTATTTTCATTTTGAGAAATCTGGTTTGGATGAAATTGGTAGGTTTTACTGCTCGAATTTTTCTGAAATGCATATTTTCCGAAATATAATTTCTGGGTAATCGTAATCCTTTTATTTAAAAAAATATCTCTTGTAAATAAAGTGTAGAATTTGATTGAAAATAAAATAAAACTACAGAAAATATAAATTATCAATAGAGAGCTGGAAATTGAAACTACATGGTATCGACTGAAATTTGACAGAATAATTTCTCCATTGAACCACAGATTTTTTTAAAATTATTTCATTGAAAATCGCATTTTTTGAGATTTCGAACAAAGTTTATTTTGTTTCAAAAACCTTCAAGATCTTCAAAACTTTCAATTATTATTATTTTTAAGTTCACAGTGTATATCCAATATTCAATCCGTAACACGCGCATCACTGATGATTTTTCTAGTGTAAAATAACTTTTCGTCAGAGTTTCAATGGCACAATCGGTTTCTACAGGTTCGATTACCTCAGACACAATTTTTTCAGATTTTCATTTCAGCATATTCCTGGCGTGAAAACTGAAACTGCGCTACTCGTTTTTGAGCTACTAATAGCTAAAAATCAAACACCTAATTCTTTTTCAATTGCTTTGATCCAAAAAAAACACCTTGGAATATAGGAGCACAAATTTAAAAAAAATTAACTCCGAAATCAAACATCTGAAAACTGACTCATGTGTTTTTTCTTCGAAAATTATCAAATTTCATGGTCGGAAGAAATTGTTGTCTGTTCATTTTTATTCAATAAATAACAAGAAAAATGGACAAAAATCGAACACTTTAATATAAATAATAATTCGTAGAACAAACATTTCTCACCTTTTGCAGTTTAATAACAAAAATAATATTTGAAAAGTGTTGTTTGAGTTACAAAGCGAAATTGAACGTAGGAGGAAAATAGAAAAAAAAAGCAGAAAAGAAGAAAATCGTTGATGGGAAGAAGGCTTTGGTCCTTCGAAGAAGTTGTAATATTCGAAAGAGAGATGAAATATTTGAGAGACGAAGACATTTTGTTGTTTTCAGGAATCGATTGACATGTGATTGAAAATATACTGAAGATATTTAAAGTAGTTTAAAACAACAATTTATTTTTGGAACCAGAAAAAAACACGTGTCACTCCAATTAGCACGTTTTATTACTTGAGCAACTAACTTTTTCAGTTGTGAGAGTCGGAAATCAAAAGTTCAATGTTTGTCGAAAAATCTCACGAAACTCCTGTCAGATAATTCTGGACTGTAACGTATGATATTTTCAGCTCAACTATATCAAACAGATCCCAATAAGAACAGAACGCTCGACGCTCGAAAATTTAGTTAGATTTTCAATTACAAATAAGTTATCGAAAAATCCAATTACCCCACAAAAATTGTCCATAAAAGTTTCAGAAGTTCAAATCAGAAAAGTGAACTATGGCATGACAAATGAATTATTTCAAAAAAAAAATCTGGACATTTCTGACGAAACCTATAATTGTCTGACTCTAATTTTTTTTTCAGAAATACTAATTGAGCTCAAGTGTGAAAAAAGAACTATAGGATCTTAATTTTTACTAAAAATTTTGAATTTCTGCAATGAATTCTAAAAAAAATTTAGATTCATTTAGAATCCACCTTGTAGAAGTCGATTCAGATATTGAAAATTTGATAGAACATGATTAACAATGAATCTCGTATTAATATAAAATATCACAAAATCACTACAATAGTGATCAAAAGTTTATACTCCATAACTTGGCTCAAAACTATCCGATGGGGCCCATATTTCGCAAAATTGTGCTCAAGGTAATGAGCAAAATGTTACAGTTTTTGAGTCTTTTTTTGAGAAAAGATTATTTGCTTATTGAATTCGACCCAAACGCCATACATTTTTTTCGGGTTTATATATTATTTTTTTCTGAAAATATAAGTCAAATTTAAATCGGTTTCACTCTCTCTATTGCCAATGTCATATTATTTTGGTCTAAACGGAACTGATGACTCATTTTGATATTAAAACTGAACTCTAAGGGTCAAATAAACCCAAAAATCAAATTTTCTCCTTATGAAAAATTGTGGTTCTTCAAAATTTTCAAAAAAAAAAAAAAATCAAAACTACAGTAACCCTATGGCAGCGATTAAATCCCAGCTAATGAAAGTCGATAAATTTGCGCCGAATTTTGACCGGTTTGAAAAACGACTCTCAAACTGTAACCTAGTAATTGAACTTTTTTAATTGTCAAACCAAGATGATCATAAAACGCTTTATTATAAAATTATTTCACCAATATTGTGTCAAAGGACGTCTTTGATAGCCCCCGTTGGAAGAAAAACTTAATGAAAAATTCCCCAAAAAAGAAATCTTTATTCACAAGTAAGTGCACACACAAAGAAAGAAATAGCTCATCATCATTGGAGCTGTGCACAAAATTCAGCCAATTGCTTGATATTTTCGGGATCATTCGTCTTCGACTTGATCCAATATCCAATCGCCTGATAAATTGCCAAGTATTGCTCGGCGTTCTCAACAATTCCAAAGCGTTGTTTTCTCAAATGGACAAAGAGCTCGCAAATTTTCAAATCCACATTTTTGACAACATGCGACATAACACAATACATCATCAACATGGTTCCGGCTCTTCCAACTCCATTCCAACTACAGAACAGGATACCATCATTCGCCTTACTAATCTTCTCACAAATCGCCGCACAATCACTAATAATTCCTGGCGCTTTGCCAATTGCCCAGTTTGGATTATTATAAATTGTGACCATGTTCGAGTTGGAGCATCCATCAGGGAGCAATTCGATGGTAATGGCAGTAGTCTCCTTTCCAATTGTCTCAACCTTCTTGGCATTCAAAAACATTTTACCATGCGTGGCAAATGCTCCAGTTGTAACCGGAAGATAGCTGGCCAATGTGAGAGGAAAAGCAGCCACAAATCCAAAGAAAACGCTCGTGACATTTTCCTGAAACAAAACCAAACCAAGTCCGAAAACCCTCTCCTTTCCCTCCCCAAACATACATCAAAGACCATTCTCCAAAACTCTTCCAACTCGGTCAATTCGGGAATTTGACCAATGAGATGAGTTCTAGTTGGCTCAGATGGGCTGGTAATCTTCGCGGCGTTGATGTATCCTCCAGCTGGATTCTGGAGTTTGACACGATGTTCTTCGTTGATCGGCAATTGAGCATTGCGATTCTTTGTTGGATTTTGGAAGAATCCAGCGCAAAATTCAGGAGATGGAGCAATTGCAGGGACGGCGGCAAACTCGACAGCTGGAGTGGCAATGTCTGAAAAACACAATGATGAACATTTAAAAACTTCAGGTGCTGACTTTTATGTCGATATTCTCAATCTAGGTTATCGATAAGTTTAAAGGTACACTTCGAAATGATTACTGTCTCTGCTATGTGTGAACATTTTTGAATCTGCACACAGCGAATATTACGAACAATTGTTAGTGTGGGTTGAAAATATAGAGAAGAAAAAGAAAAAGGCAATAATTTCGGTAGGGCGCACATAACCCATTGAGCAAAGTGAGCAGATGTTTGTTTGTTTTTTTTTTAAAGTTGTCCAGTAGTCAAATTTTCATATTCATTCGATTTTTGCACGACTATTTCGACTTTTTTGTATAGGATAAAATACAAACCGTAAAAATGTATATGCGCTCTATTGATAATCATTTATTTTCTGACATAATATGCATTCACAGTGAAAAAAAAAGTATTTTTTCTTCAGAAAAAATTAGTTACGGACTTTTTCAAAATAAAAAACATGTTTCTGCAAAAATGGGAGGAGAATGTCGCGTCTGAAAATGGCAATGGTCCGCACACTAAATGTGCGCTTTTGCCGCACAGTTTTCGGGAGAATATTTTCAAACATTTTAAAATATTTCGTGATATTATTGGCTAAATATCCACAAACTCGTTGATTTGGTGTGGAAAATGAAGAATATATTCCGATTTATAACCAATACACTGATATCTTTCTCTGAAACTGTTCAGATTACACATAAAACGTTATTTTCCATTTTTTTTGCCAAATTTTGTGAAACATGGAATATTCTTTCTGTAAGGTCGTAAAATGTGCCAGTTTATGTTATGCCAGTCTCTCCCACTTCCCACAATGACTTCTTTTTGCCTTTTAGTCTTATTTACACTCATCTGGAACAAAAAAACAAAAAAAAAGTCATTTTTGAATTTCGCGCAATTGTGTGCAAACACCGCCTTAAAAAACCGCGGTAAAAAAAAGATACTTTTTTTTGCCTGTGGCATTTTCGTTAGGTTTTCATTGTCAGAATCAGTTTCTACAGGTCTGTTCACCTCTGTAACATTGTTTACGAATAGTTTGAGATGTTCATTTTAGCCTATTTCGGGCGTGAAAACTGAAACTACAGTAACCCATCGTAATTATTTTTTGTCAACAAAAAAAAAGGAAAATATTGCATCGTGACAAGACCCAACTTGAAAACGGGATGAGTCTTTGAAAAACGTGTATTGACACGTCATGATTGCATTTTCTCCATTTTTTTCAAGTCGATTTAGAGGAACTTTTAAAGGCTAACATCGTTAAATATCTATTAGGATCTTTCAACGACTTACTATTTTTTACAACTTGTTAAAATTTAAGTTTTTTTGTAGCACCTATCTGTTCAAGGATCTTAGGCATCAGTAACTCACGGAACACATTTTGCTGCAACAACTTCTTTGCCGCCGGATCATTTGCCCAAGCACTTTCAGTTCCTGGCGACGGAATTCCACCAACTTGCGTCATTGTTGTCAAACCGCCCATCACAGTCGTCGGTGCCGCCCCAACTACAGTAGTCGGATTGGCCGCAATCGTCGTCGTCGTTGCAGCTGCTGCTCCATCCGCCACATTGATCTTGGTATTCGATGATGTTGGTTTCGGTTTTCTTCCAGACTTTTCCTTTCTTCCCGATTGTTCGGCTTTTCCACCGTTCCTCTTCGATTTTTCGGCTTTCGATCTCTTCGACTTCTTCCCGCCACTTTTCTTCCTTCCAGAATTAAAAACCGATTTTAACATTAGTTATTTTTAACTTTTCTAAGAATAGGAACTGAGTCGATTCAGATGCACTTAACTAACCCACGTCATAAGTGATAACATCTTTTAGTTGTTTTTTTTTGACACGTCAGAAATGTTGGAAAATTCGATCATTTTTTATTGTTTAAGAGTAAACGAACAAACCGGCAAAATAAAAGGAGAAATGGTTGAAAGTAATACAAATGTAAATATGGAAAAAATTAAACCAGAAAAAAGTGGAGCAAAAAATGAACAGCAGCCGAAATTGTCAATCATTAAAGAAGCGACAAGTGTTGGTGATAGAAGCGGTAAGGTAGAAGCGGTAAGTATAAATTATTCGGAAGCCAGACGATTGGGGTTTGTTGTCCTCAGGTTACTGTAGGCTCAGTTTTCCAAGCTGAACAATTTCGATCAAGTTCTCTAGGATAACCGGACATGTAGAAACCGAGTCTGTCTTGATTCAGAAAAAAATTTATCAATGGAGCACAGTTGACCCTACTTGAAAGTTGAAAATCAATCAGAGCTCATGATATTGATGTTGAAGAAACATTACTAGCTAAAATACAGATCTTCATTGATATCCAGAAATACTCCTAATTAAAAATATTAGTTAGGAGTTTTTTAAAATTAGTTCCCTGGCTTTTCGATAAACTTATTAGGAGGTTGAATTTTTTAATTATGAATAGAATTAACGTTTCTAACAAAATATCTAGGGGTGTTGCTTTAAGAAACTCAGAGTCAGAGTTTCTACATGTTGAATATCCGATCAAAACTCCTGTTATAAACCTAAAACTAATCTGTGAGGATTTTCAAATGTTTAAATTCGATTTTACATTTAAACTACCACTGAGGTTTTCTTACTCCTTGATTTCAAGAAGTTTATCCTTCATCGTATCATAGTTCTTTCCACAATCAACATTTTTAGAATGGTGGAACTGTGACCGATGGTGACAAGAACAATACCACCACCAACAACAATAAAAAGCGAACAATCCGAGCTGCTCAATCTCGTCGAAGAGCTCATCTCGTCAAGGAAAAAGACAGTCGACCAACAAAAAAGAAAAGTGGACATGATACGGGAACCATGTCTGTCGTTGTCACCCAATCGATGACAAATTCCTGTAATGTCAACCTAAGTGGGGGCGGCGGAGGAGTAGCGACAAGTACATTGAGGAAGAGTGGGGAGAATAAGAACGGGTTGATGGATATGGATAAAAGAGAGCCGGGGATGATTGAGATGTTGAGTATGCAATCGAGGCTTAATAAAAAGTTGCCCGCCTCCTCAGCGGCGAAGGTAAGAAGTTGAAGAAAACATTTTAAAAAAAATTAAATTTCTTGCAGGGTAAAGGATCAGTGTACGAGAAAACCGCGAATGTTCCGACTGTGGAAAATATAGATTTTGTCGAAATGATCGAACGGCACTACGAAAAAGTGATGGCCGGCGTTCATAAGCTCAAGTACACAAAAGCGGAATACGAAGCGGTGATTGCTGAGGCATCAAGGATATTTGCATCTGAGAAGTCGTTGATTGACGTCGATCCGCCTTGTGTTGTTGTTGGTGATTTGCATGGACAATTCAATGATTTGATCAATATGTTCATTTTGTTGGGTAGACCACCGCATGTGGTTTATGTTTTCACAGGTTCATAGTAAACAAAGGCAAATGGCTGTCAATGGGGTTGCTTTGTTCAAAAACTGAAAATCCAAAAAAATTTTTGAAAATCAATTTTCTCCACTTTAAATAATCTAAATCAGAGAAACATGCTTATTTGCTCTTTTGAATGGATGAATAGAGTTGTTATATTAATTTAAAAAAAAACGTTTAGTTTAATTGAATAAAAAATTTCCAACTACCTAGGTGTCTTCAAACTAAAGTCATATATTCCTATTTTCAGGTGATTATGTGGATCGTGGAATGATGAGCATTGAATGCATCATGCTTTTGTTCTGCTACAAAATTGCCTACCCTGAGAACATTTTCCTTCTTCGCGGCAACCACGAAATTGCTCGAGTCAACAAGAAATATGGGTTCTACGAAGAATGTGTGACAACGATTCCGAAAATTGGCGAAGATATTTGGGCGCAATTCCAACGATGTTTCAATAATCTGCCAATTTCCGCGCTCATTGCCACCAAAATACTCTGTATGCATGGTGGATTGTCGCCATCTTTAGTGGAGTTGGATGATTTGCGAAATCATCCAAAACCGATTCGTAATCCATTTCGAGGACTTGTCAATGATATGCTTTGGGCTGATCCGGATCTAGCGGTTTTTGAATGGAAGACGAGTACGAGAGGATCGGGATTCGCTTTTGGTGTGAATGTCAGTTCATAATTCATATGGGTTCGAAAACTTAATATTTTCCAGGTGATTGACGATGTTTGCACTCGTCTTGGTATCGAACTCATCATCCGAGCTCATCAAATGTGCTTTGATGGCTATTGGGCGGTTCCAGGTCGAAAGTTGATTACAATTTTCAGCGCTCCAGTATACTGTAACCTTTACAAAAATGCTGGATGCGTCCTGAAGGTTGATAAGAAACTATGCGTTCAATTGGTTGCATTTGTTCCAGAATCGGTTGGTTACAATTGCCTTCAGTATTCTCTTCAATTAAATTTTCAGGCGACTGTGGAAGCGATAATTAGGCAAAAGAATCGCGTTTGGGATATCGATTTCGATAATTTAAATAATTGAATTATCATCAATTTTTCCGTTTCGAACAAAGTTTGAACCTGAATAGATTTATCACAGAAAGCAAAAAAAAATAAAATATACATTAGGCAAGATGGGCAATTATTTGAAAATATGCAAAATTTATTGTTTTTCTTGTTGTTCAGAAGTCGCGGCGGTCTGAAAATTTAGTTTTTAACATACAATCAGAAGCGCATATCTGATTTCATGTCTGGAGGTTCAATTTTTGCAAAAAAATTTTGCCATTTCAGCAGAAAATTTTCAGAATTTATGATCTTAAAAATCTCACCTCTGTTTCTCCTTCTTTTGCTTCTTTTTCTCTTCGTTCTCGTTCTTCTTTTTGTTTCCTCAACATTTCTTTTAATTCCGTATTATGTTTGTTGACCCGATCTTCAATTTGATTCATATATTCATTCAATCGATCTAATTCTGCGTCGAGTTGTTGGAATTCTTCATTTTCAGAAGAGCAATCTGACATTGGATCTTCTCCGGCCATTTTCTATGAAACGAAAATCGATTTACAAGGGTTGAAAAGAGGAAAAATAAAAGAATAAATTCAAAGTGTGTGTTTTTGCGTCGTCGTGTATGCACAAATAGTGATGAACATTGGTTTTTAACTGAATTCTGCGGAAAAACGTAACATTAGACCATGGCCACGTCAAATTCAGAGAGCTTAGTTACAAGTCATTTCGAAACCAAAATGAAATTTCCTCCCTCACAGGATTTACACAAAAAATCATATTTTATATCGAATCATTGGAAAAGAAGAAAAATTCAACATATTTTTTATCCAAATCTTCCTAACACGGGGTTATTCTCGAAACAATTTAATCTCAATATTTTCAGGCATTATGACCATCAGTCAGAGTTCGATTTTTACTTAAAATCTGTTAAAATCAAAGTATTTTCACGATAGAATGTTAAATTTCAAGCTCCCGGTTGAAATCTTACATGTGTGTTGGAGCGCATTTGCCCACTTAAAAATATTTCATTATTTTTCGTCACGGGGTTCTTGGATCCTAAAATTTCAAAATTCCATTGTTTCTACAGTTTTCGAACGTTTTTCTTAGTTAAATACCTAAAAGAAGTATATTTTTCAGACAGACATGCAGTCGTTAAATATAACTCCATCTGTTGGGATGATTGCCTGTTGCGAATGTGGAGTGGCAATCACTCCGAATCAAGCGAATATGTGCAGTGGATGTCTTCGATCGAGGGTTGATATCACAGAGGGAATCACAAAAACATGCACAATTTATATGTGTAAATTTTGTGATCGTTATTTTGTCCCTCCCAGTGCGTGGATGAGAGCTGAACTAGAATCCAAAGAATTGCTATCAATTTGTTTGAAAAAGTTGAAACCAATGTTGACAAAGGTAGATATTCACATTTCTCATAATTTATAATAAACAATAAGTCGTAGGTTCGCCTCACTGATGCTTGTTTCGTTTGGACAGAAGCTCACTCAAAAAGAATCAAAGTGAAAATCACTATTCAAAAAGAAGTATTCACAAACACAATTTTGCAACAGTCCGTCGTTGTTGAATTTTCAGTCGCTAGTCAGGTATTTATTTCTTTAAACAATCAGATTCACAATAAAATGAATTTTCAGCTCTGTGATGATTGTCGTCGCGCGGAAGCCAAAGATTTCTGGAGAGCCTGTGTCCAAGTACGTCAACGCGCCGAGTTCAAAAAGACACTCTTCTATCTCGAACAACTTCTTCTGAAACACTCTGCACACAAAGAATGTACCGGTGTCAAACCAGTACCCACCGGAATTGACTTTTTCTTCGCCAAACAACAAGAGGCTAGAAAGTTTGTCGATTTTTTGAACACTGTGTTACCTTGCAAATATCATTATGCACAAGAGCTGATCTCGCATGATACCAAGAATAATACCTACGACTATAAGCATACTTTCTGTGTCGAAATTGTTCCAATCTGCAGGTATTTTAGTATAATAATCATTAAAAAGGAAATGAAACCAAGTTTTCAGAGATAATATTGTATGCTTGCCAAAGAAAATCGCTCAACAATTCGGAAATATGTCACAAATTGTGATTTGCCTTCGAGTTTCAAACGTTATCACACTCATTGATCCAAACAATTTGCAATTGGTTGATGTTCAAGGGTAAATCATTTTCTCTAGTTTTCTTTTGTATAAACTCAATTTAGAACAAACTTCTGGAGAGACCCATTCGAGGCATTGTGCGGACCAAAACAGTTGACTGAATTCTACGTTTTGGACGTTGATGTGATTGATAACTTTGAAAGAAAGGTTAGTTTCTTTTTTAATACGATCAAAAAATGAAATTCATCTCTTTAGGCGGGTCACGGATATGTGAGTAAACGTCATCAATTGGCCGATGTTTGGCTAGTTCGAAGTGATCAAGTCGGAATGTCAGATGCTCAAACATTATCAGCCAGAACACATTTGGGACATTTATTATCGCCCGGTGACTTAGTTATGGGTACGTTTTGTTTTTGGTTTTTAGAAATGAAAATGTTCGTTCGTCCATTCAAAATCTCACGCATTTTTATTCGAAAACTTTAGCTTTCTTTTCACAAGCTTCATAAATTCATTTCCAGCTTTCGATCTGAAAAACTGTAACGTAAACAATGCGACATTTGATGCAATGAGCAATGAAAATGTTCCTGACGCGATTATTGTCAAAAAAGTATTCGATAGAAGTCGTCGCGCACAAAAACGACAATGGAAACTCAAACGTTTGGTCGTTGATGGAAACATTGTTGGAAATGAAACCGCTTCGGTTGCTGATGAATTTGTCGGATTTATGGAGGATATTGAAGAAGATGTATTGATGAGAGAGAAGATTAATATTTACAAGGTACTTTTTTTCGAGAGAAGACATTCTTGTGCATTTTTTCAATCCATTCAATTTCTAGGATCAAGAAAAAATCGATAGACGAATGGGTGAGGCAACTGATGATGAAGATGAAGTGCCAGATGCTCCAACTCTTGCTGAAATGTTGGATGACTTGAATTTCAATGATGAAGAAATGCATCCAGAATCATCATCCACCGCAGAAGAAGATGAAGCAATGCAAGAATAAGTGTTTTTTTTTGGTTGCCCCTCCATTTTTTGCGAAAAGGTCTGTTTGTTTTTTGTTATTTTTTAATTTTTTTTTCTCTTCTTGTTCTTTGTTATAGCCTATTTACCTACGGAAAACTGAAAGTTTATCGTCTTGTTTGAATAAAAAATTTAAAAAACGAAGAATGTTATGTGATTCATATTGTGTTGAAATTTCAACAAACTCCTATTTTGTTTTTTTTTTTGTTAGCAATGAATTTACAGAAAAATGAGGAAAGAGGGGTGAGTTTTAATTTTTTCTGGAATTAAAAAATTGATCATATATTTGCGTCCTGATTAGATTTATCAAAAGTTCAACCGCGTCCATGAGGTTACTGTAGTTTCCGTCTCCCCCTCAAGTTTTCCTGAAATCAATTTCTTAAGATTTTATGATAAAGTTTTCTTAGATAATCCAACTTTTGGAAACAGATTCTGAAATTCATAAATATCATAAACCTCGTCGTAGCTTAAAAAGCTGATTTTGTTGATAAATCATGTGATAACGATTGAGTTCATGTATCAGAGAGAAACAATTTAGGAAATGGTTGTTGCCACTTGGTTACTGTAGTTTCAATTTCCAAATATACCTGAAATAAGGCTGTAAGTTTTTTGGAAGATTTCCAAAACGTGGCTCTGAGCGTTCTGCCTAGAATTTTCGACTTTCACTTTCTTTCTGAGTATTGTTCCAAGTTTCAGACGTTATTTTGTTGGGAATGTCTTCTAATTTAGGCAATCTCATTTGTTATCAATTAAGATCGGTATGTTTCTTGGAAAAATATATCTTCTCTGCGCACCAAAGTCCAAATATAATCTTTATAGATTGTATGATAACCATCTCTTGTCCGCAATGATAATAAATCAAAACTTTTTGACCTCTTTCTAGATGTTCTTGTTCGTTTCGTTTATTGTTTAATAATAATAATATTCATTGGTTTTTTCGTGAAACGTGCTCTGCACGTGTAGTTCACACTTGTCCTTTTTTCTTCCAATCGATACTTGTTTGTCTCTCCGTCTCTTCCTCTAGGCACCAGCACAACAACAACATGTTATTTTTTTGTTGCCGCAGTCCGTTTTTTATCTGTCGGACATAGTCTGTTCAGCTAAATATCTTTGTTCTTCAAAAGTGATTTTTTCTCTTTCTGTTTTTTTTCACTAAAAGAGACGTATTGATTCAGTTTTTTGGGACAAAAAACCTTGCACACACGTTTTTTTTTTTGCACATTTCAATAAATTCACTAGTATTTGTATTATGTATTATGTACACAAATCTACATGTTTCGTGTGTTCTTCTTATGATTCAATTCATTGAGTGTCTCTTCGTATTTAGATGGCTGATAACAATCTCAGGGTTTTCGTTTTTTTTTTTGAACAAAAAAAAAAAAAAAAAAATTTTTATCCAATTTATTTTTTCTAATTTTGAAAATTCGTGTATTTTTACTCAGTTTTTTTTCCAGAAAAAAAGCCTTTAGGCAGTTGGAAAATTTGATTTTTCTTTTTTCATAATTTTGTTTTGTCGAATTGGGCTTTCGATTTATCTGAATGGACCCAATTCTAACAGTCATTTTCTGGAAGCTTCAATCCTGTTATAAATCCTCCCATGTCTACTCTCATGAAAAACAAAAAATAGTAACGGGTGTCTTCTTCGTCTGAAAATCTGACAACTGTCACCTACTGCAAAAAATATCTTCGTATCTAACTTTTTTGCTATTATTTTGCCACAAATTCTCATCCTATTTTTGTCTGCGTCTGATATCAATCGATTCTCAGCCTAGTAATCCTGAAATCCACATTTTTTCGCTCACTCTGAGAACTCTTGGAAGACATAAAAATTTCCATAGAGAAATAGATACTGCGTTTTCTACCAATTGTGATAAATTAGTATTTTATTGTTTGTCTTCTTTTTCCTTTTCCTTTTTATCATTTTGTTCGTTCTTTCGATTGGAAGAAAAAGTGACAATTTGATTCTATGCATTAATGAAGTCACTAATGTACCTAAGTAAAATAACATGTTTTTTTTTCTTTCTCAAATAACGTTATTGTTGGTGGCAGTGTAGTGTAGTGCAAAGTCACTTTACCCATTGAGCAGTTCTCAACCCCAAAAGATCAGGATTTTGTTGAAAATGGGGGATTTCATATATATCCAATATAACTTTCCAAGTTCATGTGAATTTCATGAGACTGGCCACAATAAAACAATCTTGAGTTTTAGAAACGTTTTTCTACCCTAGCACCCTCAAAAAAGCGTTCTTTTTTGCTGATTGTTTGCTTATCTTCCGCCCCCTAACATTTTTTTCACATGGACAACTATCTACGAAACAAAAATTGCCCTGATAACAATTTTAGCACCGAGTACCCTTTTGCATCATTTGTGACTCGGCCCGCCCAATTTACACACCAAACTTGTTCGTTGTTTTTGTTGTTTTGCAAAGGTTAGAATGTGTATTCTAGTGTTTCTCCAACGTTATTACTTTTATCGATAATTTATTTTATACTCTATTGTAAGTTATTTTGTTTTTTGTAGGTACACAAATCTAACATGTCTTGGGTTCGTTTCACGAAAACGGGCGTGGCCGTTGTAGCGACTTCGGCCGCGGCGGCTCTTGCTCTTGATATGACGAACGAACGACGATTCCAAAGACAAGTGGTAAGATACATGAATAAGAAACTGGGCTCAAAGAATACATTTTCAGAAAGATCATTTTCGAACTGCGCACGCTGATCGACTCGCCGAATTGAACAAAAGAGCACCGAGCGCGTTGCCGACTAGAAAGGATATTTTGGCATCATTGAGTGTGAGTTTTTCACTGCGGATGTGCCAGTATTAGGCGATGAAAAAATGTATCCAAACTTTGAAAAAATGTTTTAATTATATTTGAATAAATACTAAATAGAGTTACCTGTATGGTCCAGTTGTAGGGTTGAAAAATTATTTCAGAAATCCATCAGAAAACGTTTTGAAGGTATCAATTCCTAGCTTTTATTTTTCGAAAAACAATCCTATCATTTTTCTTTTTTTCTATTTCGGAATCAGAGTTCATCTAGATCATTCATCTTGCAAAAAATAACAATAGTATTATTGTCGAGGGTTTCTCACAGAAAATCATTTTTATGAATGTTCTACCATGGTTGCTATGCTTTTAAAATGATCAATCTATGACCAGAGAACTAGTTCAACTGTTATTTGCATTATAAACAGAGGTTATCTTTTTGTTTCTGTGGTTTTACTACCCAATGTGGTGAAATTTTTGCATTTTAAACGATTTTTATCTTTTTTTGAGACCGGAAGTGGAACAAAAGAATTTAGAAATATTGGTAAAAACTAGGAACGAAATGGATCTTGAAAGTTTTGCAAACAATCAAAGATTCAATACTACTCACGTCCAAGCTAACGTTTTTCACCCACTTTGTTTTTCCAGAAAGGCGATGAATTCGATGTGCTCATCATTGGTGGAGGTGCGACTGGTGCTGGTGTTGCTCTTGATGCCACGACTCGTGGTCTCAAAACAGCGCTTGTAGAACTCGATGATTTTTCTTCCGGAACATCGTCTAGATCCACAAAACTGATCCACGGAGGAGTTCGATATCTTCAAGCAGCAATCATGAAACTCGACCTCGAACAATATCGAATGGTCAAGGAGGCTTTGTTCGAAAGAGCAAACTTGCTCGAAATTGCTCCTCATCTCTCCGCACCTCTTCCAATTATGTTACCAGTATATAAATATTGGCAGATTCCGTATTATTGGAGTGGAATCAAAGCTTATGATATTGTATCTGGTAAACGAGTGCTGAAGAATTCTTTCTTTATTAGTAAATCACAAGCGTTGGAAAGGTAGGAATCCTGTTTCATTTGAAACGTACATATATTTTCGTTAAGATTCCCTATGCTTCGAAATGAATCATTGAAAGGAGCATTGATTTATTATGATGGACAGCACAATGATGCTCGAATGAATTTGGCTATTATTCTGTCAGCTATTCGACATGGAGCAGCTGTGAGTTGATTTTTTTTTATTGTTATACCGGATTTTGTAATCATCAAAACATTTTATAGTGCGCTAACCATGTCCGTGTTGACAAATTGCTCAAAGACGCCGATGGTAAAGTGATCGGTGCTCACGTGCGTGATCAAATTACCGGAGCCGAATGGGACATCAAAGCCAAATCAGTCATCAACGCAACTGGTCCATTCACAGATTCAATTAGACTTATGGGAGATCCAGACTCGGCGAAACCAATCTGCGCACCAAGTTCTGGAGTTCATATCACACTTCCTGGATATTACAGTCCGTCGAACACTGGACTTCTTGATCCAAATACCTCTGATGGTCGTGTTATTTTCTTCCTTCCATGGGAAAGAATGACAATTGCCGGAACCACCGATTCGCCGTCTGATGTCACATTGTCACCCCAACCAACTGATCATGATATTGAATTTATCCTCCAGGTTAGTGGTACAACATCCGAAAACTTTTTGAGGTTCCTAACAAGTTAACTATATTTTATTTCAGGAAATTCGTGGATATTTATCTCAAGATGTTTCTGTTCGTCGAGGAGATGTTATGTCTGCTTGGTCTGGTCTCCGTCCCCTTGTTCGTGATCCGAATAAGAAGGACACCAAATCTCTTGCCAGAAATCATATTATCGAAGTCGGAAAGTCGGGTTTGGTCACAATTGCCGGTGGAAAATGGACAACTTATCGACATATGGCAGAAGAGACTGTCGACAAATGTGTCGAAATGCATAATTTGGCAACCGATAGTGGATGTGTTACACCTGGACTTTTATTGGAAGGCGCACACGATTGGAATCCACTTCAATATATTCATTTGGTACAAGATTATGGAATGGAAGTGGATGTTGCTCAACATTTGAGTCAAACCTATGGAGATCGTGCATTCGTTGTTGCACGAATGTGCAAAATGACTGGAAAACGTTGGCCGATTGTTGGAAAACGTCTCCATCCAGAATTCCCATACCTCGACGCTGAAGTCCGGTATGCTGTTCGAGAGTATGCTTGCACTGCAGTTGATGTGATTGCGAGACGTATGAGATTGGCGTTTTTGAACACGTACGCTGCTCATGAGGTTCTACCTGATGTTGTTAGTATCATGGCTGAAGAATTGGGATGGTCGAGTGTGGAACAAAGAGCTCAATTAGAGAAGGCGAGATTGTTTATCGATCAGGAAATGGGACAAAATGCCAAACAAACAGCCGCTTCGAATGTTCCATTGAACTTGACCAGGTTAGTAAGAAATTTAGCTAAATCTTTCGAAAATGTCAGTTTAAAATGAAATGGTCTATTTTCGAAGTCGCTTTCATAGTACGCCGAGAACCTAAAAATTATTAACCAAGAAAACGAACTTTCGGCCAATTTCAGGCTGAACTTTATTGATTTTCGGTGATAATTTATTTTAAAACAGTTTTCAAGAACATTAAACTACACATCCGATTTTTCTAAATTTTGATCATTCACTTAAAGTTTCTAACAAAAATATTGTATACAAAACATCAAACGAATCATGTTCTCTTTCAGAGCTGAAATGCAAGTTGCTAAGGAACGTTTCACTAAATTGGACAAGGACAAGAAAGGACATATCACAGTTAACGATTTGCGAAGACATTTCAGAGTAAGTCCTGTTTTCATGTAAAATTTAAAAAAAAACTTTCTTCTTTCTAGGAGCATAACCAGAAAATTGATGAACGTGTATTGCATGAATTGTTGAACGAAGTTGATTTGAACAAGAATGGAGAAATTGAAATTGCCGAATTCTTCCAGGTTTGTGATTTATTTTTGTTTAACACAATTTTAAAATAAAAACTCGATTCCAGCTTTACTCTGGATTGAAAGGAGGACAAGTGACAAGTAATCGATTGGTTGGATACTTGGACGAGATTCACGGAACACCAAGTGTTAATCGAGCATGTGGAGATTTATAAGTTACGCTTTACTTGAACCACCCCTCCCCCAAATTTTTTGTATACTATATGTTTTATCGCATTTTGCTAACACCCTATATATTTTTATTCAGAGAATCACAGTCGTGTGAGAAATATTTAGAGAGAAGACTGGTTTGAGATATGTTTTTACTTTTTTTTGCACCCTACTTTGAATAAAAGTTTCAAAATTCTAATTGTGTCTAGGTATATTTAATTAAAAAATTCTGACATGAATTATAATTTATTCGAACTCGTATTTTATGATGACCACAATAATGAAATATATGAAAGCTGAAATATTAAACAAGACTATAATGTACAGTTAAAAATATCTTATTATTATATGGATCCTTGTTGAAAATCGCCTTGAATTGATTTTTCCAAACATCGTAGAACTTCTTACTATAATCCAGATTTGTTTTGAATTGACCGCGTAACGCTTTTTGCACCGAACTTCTGAAATAATAAAAAAAAACATTTGTTGAGAATGAATAGATAAAACTGACCGTAAATTCAAAACTGCTTCTCGATCACATGTTCCATTTTCATTTCGAAACATGAAATTCGAAGTTTTGAACACTTCCATTTTTGAATATTTTTGAGAATCTGTATCGACTTGAACTAAAACAGGAACATTGGCGCGAGGACCGAGAAAGTAATTGGATGACGAGATTATCCTGAAAAAAAGAATCAGGTAAGTATTGAGATTAGCATAAAATATTTAAAGCAGAAATGTTTCTAACCATCTTGGTAATCTGTGACATTTATATTGTCGATGGCCGCATAAATATGTCATTATCGATGAATCGGGACTCTGCATTGTTCGCATCATTGCGTCAATCTGAAATAAATTAGGGTTATTATCTAGGTTTGGAACTATTTCATACCTGTGAGAAAAACTGGAAAGTTGTTGGATTTCCGCGCACAAAAAATGTCGAACCACATATCCAACCGCGCATGTTCTCGTAATCCGGAATCTGAGAATCGAATTGAGAGAAGGGATTTTGTACAACTTTCAACTAAACATAAGGCATTTCATGATACGGATTTTTCTCCGAAAGTTAAAAGTTCAGTTTTTCAGATACATTCTTTCAGATAATGATGATAATTTCTAGATCTCTAAGATTTGAATTGAGACCAATGTGCAGTCTATTTTCTCAAGAACCAGAACTTTTCCAATAAACTGCTTCAAATGAAACCGTTTTTCTTTGGAAAATCTGGTCTCACAAATGCATTTTCCACACTTTTATTGTTGTTCAGGCATGTTTTTATAAGTATTATATCTATACAAAATTAAAATCTGATAAAAATATACACATTTTGAGCAGATTAATGGCTAAAAAACTAGAATATAACTCACTAATGACCGCTATTCTATATGAATAAAAAACATTGTTTCAATAATTCTTTCTTGAAAATTAGAACTTTCGATAAAAAATCCCTCAAGTTAAATTAAAAATTAAAAAAAAATTATCATTCCTTAAAGGGGTCGTCCGGCTTCATCGGAAAGAAAGTGTGCAAATTGTCGTCACCATGTGCGCGTAACGTGTATGCACAGTTTTTCAAACGAAACAAGAAATATTTAAAGAAAAAAAGTATACCGGCGTGTTGGCAATAGAGCACATTTTCTCGCTCAACGAACAAACTTGTTTCTTTTTTTTTCTTTTTTTTTAAATCACAGGGATAAAACACCTCTACAGTTATTAATGATCCATTTTCAAACTGGATATTTTTTTGGATGAGATAAGCATCTGTTTACATAAGGATTCCTACGGCATCAATGATCGAACTTGTTTTTTTTTGTAAGAGATTTCTTGCTGGAAAAATTCCTACACTAATTGTGAATAGTAAAAAAAACGATTCTGATCATTATTTTTTTCTTATTGAAAACTTACAAAATCATTTCCAACTTGATCAAAAAGCATTAGCGCATTAGGATATCTCTTTTCCAACTGCATCGATGCGAAATTCTCAATCCAAAGTGTATCTTGTTGCATGGCCCAAAAATCGATATTTCTCGCTGCCAATGCAGCACATATTCGGGTTCTTGTTAATAACACAATCTGATAGAATATATATCTTTGATTTTCCAAATCTTTCGGCATCGCATTTTTGATTTCTTCCAGATTTATTAAAACATTTGGAATTTCTGGATATTTTTCAGTCATATCTAAAAACGATTTTCGATCAAAGGCAACTGCTGCCAATCGATTTAAAGTGTTTGGTAATTGTTTCAAATTGCAGATATGATTATATGTTATATCGAGGTTTGAAGAATCGTAGAAAATGACATAGCCTGGCTCGCCAAGAGCTTTCAAACTTATTGAGAATGCTTCAAATTCTGGATTCTCATTTATTCTGTCAAATGAAACCTGGAAAAATTGGGGAATTGAGAAGGAAAATGAGGGAAACCTCACAATTTGAGAAAATTCATCAACCTTAGATATCACATTTCGCTGCCTCCAATATCGTGGTGTATTGAGTACCTGGAAAAACATTATTTTGATGGTTTTTTTTCACAGAAAAATGAAATTTGAAAAAGGAAGTTAATGTCAAGTCAAAAAATGTGTTTCTAATTTGGCCTCAACCCGAACTCTTTCGAAATTACCCGGTCCCATTTTTTTCAATATTTTTTTTCTGAATCGAACAGCACAAACGAACAACCTTCAGCATAAACTCATAATGTTGTTTTGAAAACAATTACATAAAGTTAAAATTATTTTAAACGCTTCTTACCAAGTGCTGAATTCAGAGATTCTCAGCTTACAAATAGAACATTTGGGAATGCTGTTAAAAAATTTGACGATACTTATGTCTATGGCGTTTTCAAAAAAAAAAACGAATATATTTAAACTGCAATAATTGAGGGTTTTAAACAAATCAAACCACAGTGTTTTTCGACGATACCTATGTCATTGAATAGGTTTTCGAACGCTGATCAACACACCGTATATCATTTTTGCAAAATACGAGTTCTGGTGCACAATTTTCAGCTCCAAAGTTCACACTGAATCGTCTTCAGAGTAACTGTTTCACCTCGAAACATCGGGATATTTAGGATCAATTTCAGTAATTTCAGCAAAGTATCATTTTTCATTACGAGAAAAAGAAATGAAAAATTGACAGATAAAAATAATAATAAAAATACGTGAAAATTTTCACGTGATTTATATTTATTCCGTGTTTTTTCTGTTGATTTTCGGAGGATTTCCAAGTTTTGAAGTAACAGTTTCATTTTGCGACTTTTACAATAAGATTTTTTCGAAAGTCATACCTGACTACACTATAGTTAAGCTCTAAACTTCAAACTCAGTTTTATACAAGGTTTTCCTTTTTCTCACTACCAACTTTGAAGATGAAATTTCAGTCTCACAAGGGAATGGTGTGAAAAAAATCTGGAGTTTTTTGACTAAACCTATATCAATCTATAGCATTTTTGACGCTGATCAACGTGCTGTTTTTAATTTTTGCGAAACAAGATTCCTAATGCTGAAATTTCAGCTCCAAAGTTTGTAGTGAGAAAACGAAAAATCCTGTATAGAAGCAATTTTGAGAGCTGGGGCCTAATAGGGTATGAACAATAATCCTGGAATATTAATTTTTTTCGAAAATCTCAAAATCAGGCTGAAAATTTCAAAACCTGGAATGTCCTTGCAAAAAAATAGAACAACGAAATGAAAATAATTTCACGTATTATTTTCACGTTTTTTTATTATTTCTGTCTGTCAGTTCACATTTCTTTTTGACGTAATTAAAAAAAAAACAAATTTGCTGGAAGTGCTTTAATTTTTCATTTTTATGCAAAACTGATCATCCAGATGTTTCCAGGAGGTAAACTTACCTTGTAGCTCAATAACCCATTTTTGTTGGTTTTTCGAGCATTTTTTGTACTTTTAGTGTAAAATTCAAGGCTGGAAATTGGGACTAGGGTGCTCATTTCGCAAAAATGAAAAACGGGAAGTTGATCAGCGTTCAAAAATCTATCGAATTATATCGATCTTTTCAAAAAATGTTGATGTTTTTAAGGTAAAAGTTGAAACTTTTTTCAACCATAAACTCCAGATCAATGTTCTTCGAAAATGTTTTCAAAAAAACTGGGATTGTGATCAAACATTTCTAAATTTGCCAAACCGAGAAAAAACCCTTTATCCCAAAAACTCGTATGCATTGAAAACCCCCCAAGATGTTCTATCTTCAATGATTTCTCCCTCTCCATTATCCGCCTCAATCCTCTATAATTCCAGTTTTTTTCATTCTTGACACATCAATTGGCATGCGTATTTGGATCGAGATTAAATCAACAAAAAATTGTTTATTTTTGACAAATTTGGACTAGTTTCATGCAATCCGAAGAGAGATCTTTATCTTCGAGATTTATTGAAACAATTGGGGGGAAAACGAATTATGAGGCATGATTGACTATTGAGGTCGAGATAATGGTAATTTCGAATCATCATTGGTCTGATTTTTTTCTAAATTGGAATTGTTTCAAACATATAGTTCCAGAAATTTATAACTATACATAAATAATAATAAAAATACCTTCACTTTAGAAATTTTCAAATGTTCTGCTCTGAAATATGGCCGGGTCTCTTTAATTTAAAAAAAAAACCAATCAGTATTTTAGTTGACTGCGAAATAACCAAAAACGACACTCTGAAAAATTTCGTCGTAAACATTTGTGAATCTGCACACACCGAATATAACGAACAATTGTGAGTGTGCGTTGAAAACAGAGAGAAAGAGAAGAAAAATACAGTTTCGGTGGAGCGAACATAACCCACTGAGCAGAGGGAGCAAAATGTTTTTGCTTTCCTATCTTTGTGCTCCCATAGGAAATTTTTTAGATATTGCTGAAACACGCTCAAAAAACTGAAACAGACCTGCTGAAAATGATGAAAATGATGAACACGACAAAAAGTCCAGAACATAAATTTTCGGCAACAATTTTTGAAGGTGAGGAAAATAACAAACTAAGAAGATTACAAAATACGGATACACCTATAGGAGAAGTCAACTGTTTTTATTTTGTTTGTTTTTTTAAATTTTTGATCTACTGTGATAACTTTGAAAATATTTAATATTTCTGGAAATGAGTTGAAGATGTCAAATTACCCCCCCATATGGTTCCAACCAAAGTTATGCACCATATAGAATTGTTCTATCACAGAGTCCATCAGTTAAATTTAAAATCACTCACAAAGAAGGTTGAACTAGTCAGATTTTTCTCAAAACTTTGCACACTTATAGAACTTGATTTTCTGAGAAACATCCTGTATTTTCTCACTGGAAATTTTTGTGAAAAAAAATCATACAGGGTTGTAATAAAGATTTCAAGTGATTTCCAAACTTTAAAAAATCATCAAAAAATCTCTGGTAAAAATAAAGCACATGGTGTGGATCAGGAAGGGTAGTTCAATAAGTGTGCAAATAAAAAAAAAAAACACCTAGCGATTTGAAAAAATAATTTTCTTCACTAAAAATTTGAATGTTGAACAAAAATGTTGGTATCACTAAAGAATGATTTCCATCTGTCTAGGTGTCTATGATACAGTTCCTTAGTTACTTAGTTACTTAGTCGATCCGTTCTTCAGCATATTGCGCGGACCCCACCTTCTATGGTCGTTGATACAGATTTTCAACAATTTACAAATTTTAAAAACTCATAACTTCTTCAACAAAAATCTCCGGTAAAAACGAAACACAGGCGCCGAATCAGGAGGAGTAGGTTCAACTTATTACACGTTTTCAGTAGATCCGAACAATTTTTTCTGATGTTCTTCCAGATCTGTCTAGAATATAATCTGAAGTTTTGAATTCAAAAGGTTGCCGACTTATTCTCGGATTTTATAAAACATCCAAATTTTTTTGAATATTAATAACAACATCTACAACATCAACACGCCCTTGTTTTCTTACCTTAAAGAAATTCCAGGCGCTCAAATTTATTAAATACAAAGTGATTGCTATAATACAAGGAGTAGTTATCCTCAAATATTGCCTAATTTTGCCAAACATATGGAATGGCGTAATAATATGAAGAAAAGAAGAAGAAGAAAAACTGCGCAATATTAATTAGTTTGCCGCTCGGAACAGAATAAGAGAGAAACGAAATGCCGGAGAAGCTAAGGGATTGATTCGATGGCAAGATATAATTGAAAGGCAGATCAAAACGACTGATAGATTTTGACAATTAAAATGGGCAAGGACAATTACATAAATAATGCATATGAATTCGGATTAGGATTGTTTTTGAAAACGGGAAAAATTTGACCGAAAAGGAAGTAGAAATTGATGAGATTTGATGATGATGAACCAAGATTTGAGGTCATTCAAGATCAAACATTTTGCAACATATTTTATGTTTTTTAATTAATTTTTTTTAATGTGAATTACCCCAATACACACTGCCAAAATTACCAACAATTTTTCAAGATCTGATTATCATAAGCTAAAGTTGTGCTTGTCAAGTATTCGCCAGAATTTGATCGCTGCTATTGGGTTACTGTAGTTTCGTTTTCCAGCAGGAAAAGTTTCAAGAAACATAATTTTTCGAATGGTGATATCTAAGTTGACTTAAGGCGTTATTTGAACCGTAAAATTTGATTCTGATATCAAGATCAGCGAAAAATCCCAAAATATCAAAATAATTTAACAGTACCAATTGAGCGCGTGATACATACAAAAGTTATCTGGATTTCAAAAAAATAGTCGGTACTGCTGTAAATCACAATTTTTTATTGATCGATGATTGGGTTCAGTTTCAGTTTTCGTTTATCTTTTTTCTACTAATGTGACTATCGCTGATAACGACGGAGAAATTTGAAGAAAACCTATCCAGAAACCCGAAAAAACAAAAAGGAGAAACTAGATTGAGGAAAATTTTAAAATATTTAGGGTTCAGCCTAAGTCAATCGATGCACCTTTAAATTTATGCGATTTTTTTTTGATTATTATACAGATATTGTGAATACGAAAAAATTAGAGAGTGGCCTAGAAAACGCAAATTGGCCTAGAAAATGCAAGAACCTATTTTTCTTTGATATTTTTCAAAAAATACTGTATTATTTGGATTTCTAGGCCATATTGATTTCTCTTCCGATGGTCTAATAATTTCAACCATGCAATAGTCTTTTTAAAAATCAGTCATGAGCGCTAAAAAATCGGAGAAACTTTCCGAATTTCTAAAATAAAACGTGGACTTACTTTTGTCATTTCTAATTTTTTATTTATTTTCGAAGCATTGCTTTCAGAACATCGGTACTGTCATTCACACTAAACACCTTCAACCATTCCTCAGATGTCAACATTCCCAGTTGCCCCCTTCTTGAAAATCGCCTGCGCATGGAATGTATACATCGGAATATCAGTTTTAGTTCTGAGCAAAATTCAACCAGATGTCCAAACTCAATTCAGTGCATTGGTTGCTTTTCCATTTTTCTTCTTTGCTCTTTTATTTTTCGGAGTTTTGTCGATGCGATCGAGGATTCTTTTATATATTTTGAAAGGATTTCTTCTCTTTTTGATGGTAACAAATTCTGCACATTTTATAAATCGAATATTGAGATATCGATTGGATGATGTAATTATATATTATTTCAGTGAGTATTTGACACTTTACGAGATTGATGAAACATGAAAAATGACCTTCTTTTTCAGCTCCTACGGTCTTCTGTTTAACTGGAACAATTGTTCGATTCATTAGTTTTCTGATAAATTTAGCGCTTCTTGTAAGTCCAATATGAATATTAATTGAAATTTTCAAAAATTCAGGTTCATCCTTATATCAGCCCCAAATCCAATCAAGATTAAATTAACAAAATAAATTGAAAAACTAGCAAATAAAAGTTTTATTATAAATTCAATCGATCTCTCCAGGATTTGATTACCGTGTCCACAGCAAAGAATCCAGCACAGCTCCACTCGTTTTGGACGAAAGCTTCAACAATATTCCAACAACTCAAACCGTTGGATCCCGAATTCGACAATCAAACTATCGCCGATATCGTAAACCGAAAACTGCCGGAATGATAAATTGAGAAGCTCTACATCAACAACCCTGGTCAAATGTTCAATGCGTCTGAACTATTCGAAATGATCCGTCAAATCATTAAAACCGACATCTTCGTTTTGACAATCTCTGACCAGAACATCCATCAACAACAACGTCGGGCCACTACAATCAACGTTGTTCAGCCAAAAATCGAAATAACCAAAAATCAGCACTATCCACTCCAAAAACACCACGTGCGCATTGCATTTCAAAATCCGATTTCCATCGACACAACCAATGTCTAAGATTAAAAATGGCGCATGAACGAAGAAGAAGAGCCCAAGATCTTCATTTGTGCTTCATTTGTCTCAAATCTGGACACCAAAAAGGAGAATCAAACAAAATTATTTTCCAACTAGGGTGTTCATCATACAGCCGAATGAGCAGATGAGTTTTGATTGGCTGATGTTTGATGATGGTACTTCATGTAGTTTTTTGATTGAATCGTTGGTCGAATCGGTTGTTGCATCGCAGCCTTTTGCAGAGAAGGTCAAACTTTCGTCATCGTTGTTGTGACTGTAAAAAAAGGAATTCACCACGCAAAAAAATAAAATTTAAGTATCGTTTGAGAGACGCAACAATACCTGCTCTGTAATTTTGGTTTTGAACGGGGCTACGCGCCCCCATCAAAGGGGGCTTAGCCCCTTTTATCGTTTTTGTTCTGACCAATTTCCAAAATTGGAAAATGAAAAATAAGAAAAAGGGGCTACGTGCCCCTATCATAGGGCGCTTAGCCCCTTTTATCGTTTTTGTTCTGACCAATTTCCAAAATTGGAAAATGAAAAATAAGAAAAAGGGGCTACGTGCCCCTATCATAGGGCGCTTAGCCCCTTTTATCGTTTTTGTTCTGATCAATTTCCAAAATTGGAAAATGAATTGTTTGCAAAATAGGCTTGTAAAAAAACGCCCGAAAAAAATCTCGATTGGTGCGTGCGCGACAATAAAAAGGGGAAAACTGAATCTCTCCCGCAGCTCCCGTGGAAGCAGCAAGTGTGCTCTATCGCACCCATCGTTGTGTTTCGTGTGCATACACATCAAAAAACACACGAAAATGCACACTCTTTTCTAAGGGAAAGCACAGTCGACCTTTAAAGGGCGAATGCGCTTTCCCTTCTGGGAAGGGTGTGCATTTTCGGGTGTGTCTTATTGTTTTCCTTTTGTGTATGCACACAACGTTTTTTTCTTCTTTTTTTTTCTCCCAAAAATGTGTGTGCGGTAGAGCACGTTTTCCTCCGGTGACTCAGGTGTCTTTTTCTGCCATTCCCGTTTTTTACTGGCACCTACACGCTAACCGTCAATTTTTTTCTGATACGGATTGATAATTACAAAAATGAAATGAAAATAATAAGCAAAACTTGTAGTGAACGCGCAGTCGCCCTTTAAAAACATTTTTTCATCAGAACAATAATTGAAAACATGTTTCACACATGGGAAGATGGGTCTAGTTGTTATATCAAATACCCTTTCCAACTGTCTAGGTGCTTTTAAAGATAAAACATGAAAAAAAAAAGAAGATAAACATTAAGATTTACTAGTAGTTCTATAGACAATCAATCTTTTCTAACTGAAAATTCACACCTGTAAAAAATGTCAATAAAATTAAACACATTCATCAACCGATTACAACCCCTCCAAAGTATCCTCTTTTCCATATTCTTCCGCATCTTTCGATGATTCTCCCGTATTCCGATCCTCTGTGATAACACTCTCATCAATCTCATTGACCGTATCGGCTCCCTCTCCACGTTCCGCATTATCCCGATCCGATTTATCATTTCCATTCTCATCCAGAGTTCCTTTGTTCAAATTCCATTCAAACGGATCGGTCCTGAAACAACAAAAATAGGTGAGATTAGAATCATTTCAATGAAAGTTACATTTTCATTCCTTTCGGCAAATCGTTTTTGAGTTTTTCCATATAAGTCATATACGGAGGCGTGTCTTGATATCTGAGTTTTCTGAGCGAACTGGCAATGTCGAGAAACGACTTGGGACATCCTTTACACAGTTGCTCGTCTTTCGTTTTTTCCTTCATTTTTGCCGTTTCTTTTTTGGGTTGACCTTTCCATGGAAGAGTTGCCGTGTGTGTTTCGATCATTGCGTAGAGAGCACCGTATCTGTAAATTTCAATAATGGTGGAATGGTTTATGAAACAGGATTGGTCGGGAACGGGGCTGGGCATTTTGGGCTCAACTTCGACTCAAGATGCCTCATATTCAAAAAGCTTTCAAAAAACAATCATAATGATTAACTAAATGAATCAACCTGGTAATGACTTTCACAAAGTCTTTTTCTTTTCTCCGTCGGAAAATCCGGAAAATAGAAAATTTCCATTTCGGTTTCCCACCCTGAAGTTTAGTCGCCACAGTTCGCTTTTTCGTCAAAATGTTCTGAAATCAGCTTCTGAAGGTGTTTATGAAAGTTTGCTGATATAATCAGGCTCGTTGAAACCGATTTCGACATCGAAAATTTAAAAAAAAAACCTATTTATCTACAGAAAATGACATGGCTATCAATGGAGCGTCTGTTACTGATCTAATTTTCGCTCAAAATTAGATGAAATCGGGCTCAAAACTGTATACCATGAAGCCGCGGTCTAAACACTAAACATGTTCTTCTAATCGTAGGGACTTATCGCACCCTTATTTTCAATTATTCGTGCGGTTACTGTAGTTTTTCTGCTTTCGGAATCATAATTTTTCAGCGTTCTTCACATGGCCAAGTGATTAAAAACCTTTTCAAGAGATATTCAAAGGGAAATTTTACCGAAAAGCCCAATTTTGTTGTGTGCAAAAGAAAGAGCACCATCGATATAGTATAACTCCTGAGGGAATTTTTACCGGAAAGCCTAGCATTCAAGAATTTCTCCAGTCCCTACAAATGTAACCACATATAGGTATACGAACAAAAAATTTTAAAATCCAAATTTCTCGAATACTAGGCTTTTCGGTAAAATTTCCCTTTGGGGTTTTACTATACCAAACTTTTTCTTTCTTTTAAAATCAACAAAACTATACTCAAAAAGTGGTTTTACCCTGCTAGCACGTTCATTTCACCGCGTGTGAAAATGTGAAAAAAAGTCAAGATCGTTCGTTCGTAATACGTGCTACTATGCTAATTATGTTTCTCTTAAAGTATGTCGCAGTTTTTATTAGATTTTAGTTTTCAAAAAGCGCTTCACAAATTCCTGATAATTTTATTATTGAAGTGTTTTTTTCCCGAAAATTTGTAAAAAATGTTGTTTGTGTTTGAAACCCTTTTATTATTATGTTTCTCTATTGTTTTGTTCCGAAAGGCCCTCCGCACAGTCTCAAAACTTACAAATCATCGTGTCGTCCTTGTTCCTTATGTTGATGTACATTCAAACTACAGTACCTCACCGTACCCCGAAACACGGATTTGAATCGTGGCTCTCGCAATTTCAACTTTCCAGTCGCATCCGCCAACATTATCTGTCGACTTAGGCCAAAATCAAAGACATATACGACTTGCTCATTGCGCAAACCCAATGCCATATTGCTCGGTTTGACATCGCGATGCACAAATCCGGCCTCGTGCATATCTTGAAGCGCTTTGGTGAGTTGAATGAATATGCGAATCGTTGATGGGGCCGACATTTTTCGACCGGGAAGTCGACGACGAACATCGCCCACTTCTTTACCGAGTAATGACATTACGAGATATGTGTATGTGTCGGATTTGCCTGAACCAAGAAGACGACAAACGTGTCGGGAGGATTGTAACTTTTTCAGCACGTAGACTTCCATTTTCAGAATTTCATCCTCTTTATTTTTCATCAGTGGTTCTACTTTCATTGCCGCACGTCCTTTCTGCAAAGTACACTTATTACAGTAATCCACTACTTCCTGAAGGTACTGTAGATGTAAGTTTCCCTGAGTATAGTCCAAAATTGTATCGGTACCACGCGCTCCATTGAAAAAGCACGCGCCGCAAACACGCAACACTAACTTTTCAATGAGAAAATCATGCGTTGCGTCTTGCGTCGCGTGCTTTGTCCAACGGGGCGCGTGGAACCGATGAAATTTTCGATATTATCTTAGTGCTTAAAATTCCCTTTTTGCTCCACTACAGCACCCTTTTTCTCCCTTACCCCTTGTAGTAATTCGACGAGAAATACTTGACCACATGCACCTTCTCCTAGCTTTTTCTTTACAACAAACTGATCCTTGATTTTATCCCCTGCATTGATTTTAACTTGAGCTATTGGAACAGCCATTTTGAACTGAAAACCGTAATTTTTTCTTGGTTCCTGGGTACTGTATTCACAAACCGATCCAAATTTGACTCCACAGGATTCGAGCTTTTTACTAAAAAAGACAAACAGAAAAATGATTATTTTTTTCGGTCCCGTACTCTACCCGTTGTTTTAGTTAGTGTGTTGGCTTCAAAATTTAGTTCACGTTTGAAACATTCTTTCCAAACATTCTAAGAACTTAGAATAGGTGTGCGGCGTGGTTGCAAAAAGTGTGTGCCGCATGAGGCTGTTTTGACCACGCCCATTCGTCACGACGCTTGAAAATGTTTTCTTTTCTTCTTGCTTTTTTTTGTACAACGAAGCTTTGTTTGCATATATGTTTTTGTTGTTTAACAAAATATGAGCCCAATCCTACAGAAATATTCTTTAAAAAATTATCTCGAAAACTTTAACGAGTTCAATAAATTTACCTAGTTTTTTTTCCATAAATTTCCTATTTTACAGATGGCATCTTCGTCCAGTTCAGACAAAGTGAAGACTATACGAGCATACTATAAATTATGCCAAAAAGTGGAACACCGCCCAATTGTTCTGAAAGACAAAATGTTCTTCACTACACTTCCCTCACTTCTATTCGATGAAAGTCCCGATGTGGTCAGATACGTTGTAAAAATTCTCCTTCTGCTCACCGAACAATCAGAAGATGCTGAAATACTTCTAAAGTCTGACGAATTGTTAGCCGCGCTTTCGACAGCTTGTGAGAAAATTATGAATCCATCTGTGAACTATAATCTGATGTTGATCTCCTCGAGACTTCGTGCCATTCAGAATTCGATAAAAGCCAAAGAAGAAGTGGCCGCTCTCGAACCTTTAGTAAATGCAGTTAAAGAATTGGATAAAGGCGGAACCTTGCATCGAAAATTTGTTGGAAAAAAGTCCAAGCAAATCGTTTTTGAGTTCGACGCCGAAGAATTTAACGAGGTAATAATTTATATTTTTAAAACAGTAAAAAACAAAGTTTTTCAGGTTCTGAAACGAGAAGTCGAAAAATCACTCTTGAGAAAGAAAGGAGTTATTAGTGTATATTTGACAGACATGTCCACACATCCAAGAGCAGTTTTACGAACATCACCAACGACCGAGGCAAAAGAAATTGCCCAGCTTATTTTTTCTTGTGGATGTGAATATGTTGCACAAATTGTAAAGGTCGAAGGAGCTGAAGAGAAGTTTGAAATGTATGCGAGCGATTTTGAGCATAAGGTAAATAAGCAAAAGTCACAACTCTTATGCTATTAATTAATACGTTTTTAGGTGAAAGAAGTCGACTATCCAGAGTATCTAGATGATGAACTAATGAAAGTTGATCCAACAAACTGTGTCATTACCAACGAAATGGCCGCACACGCTCAAGCCAATGAAGGAAATGGCTGGTTCAGCTCAATCTCTTCGTTTGTTAAAACATCCTTCTGGTAATTCTCGATTTGTTTATTATTTATTCATCTCTCGTTCTTTTCTTCATGTATTTTCTTGTTTTTGGGTAATCCTCCTATTCTCATCCTCATTTAAAGGTCACCCCTCGCTTTCTCCTCTCCTATAATTATCGATTTTTTTGTTTGTTGCGGGTGATGATTCATTCTCTCCATGTTATCTCGAGTTTTCTTTTTTGCCTTATTTACTTTTTTTTCCGAGTATCTCTATTTTTGTTGAATCGAATCTCTTCAATGTGAATAATGTTTTTGTGCTTAAAGTTTGTAATTTTGTCTTACACAAAACGTTAATAGACGTTTGTTGATATCTTGAGAACTTTTGAATTCACGAAGTGAAGAAATACGAATTTTTTGCAGATGCTCTTACGATCAAACAATTCGGAGTATATGAATGGATCAATCTATGGTTAGTTTAGAATTTTCCAACTTGACCCGAATAGAAATCTTTACTATTCGCTATTTTGAATGCATTTTTTGCGTAGTTTAATGTCGGAATAATTTTTTCTTAGCAAAAAGTCCCCCTATTTTATGGTTTTTTCCCATTTTACAAAAAAAAATTTAGGTATGAAAATAATAATTGCGAAAAATAAAGACGCATTTTCAAACTACAGTAACCGCGTGATAATTAATCAATTTTGCACACGATGTTTTTTAAAATTGATTTCCTAAAATCGCGAGGAAATTCAAAAAATGCGCACGATTTATTATCTAACAATAACTGATTTTGATTTCTTATTTTCACAGATTTAATTCTGAAATTCCTGTTTTCAGATGTTTTCAACCAAAAGGTCAACCACCGAAAACCCCGTTCTTTGTTTTTGTTGAGTGTTTAGGTTTTTATCTGCGGCTGAAAAATAGTTTGAATCTAACTTCTTCATAAATATGAAGTTTCAAGCAGTGATTTTCCCGTTCCATGATATCATGAAAACAAGCAAATAAAAGATAATTATCCGGATACTATCTGTTAAGTGTCTTCCTAATATATTTGTTTGTTTTATTCATTCTCACCAGCCATTTTTTTCATGAATCGCTCTTTGAGATTAAAATTCTATACTATTTTAAAGATTTTCACCTGATGAAAATTTTAGAAATCACAAAGAAATTGTGAACGTTTCCCAACTTTACCTAGAGACGTACAAGTTTTAGTGAACGACAATTCTATATCCAAGCGGTCTTTAAAATAAAACATATTTTTAGCGACTGAGAATTATGCTGATCTATTTAAATAGTTGTGTATTTCAGACGGAATCGAATCTAGAACATCTAGAATTCGGGCAGCAATGTTTCCCGATTGGACCCCACCTGTTTCTGCAGCAAATCCAACAACATCAACCAGTAACATCGTTGAATTGGTAAGCTTTTCATCATTAACAATTTTTCTAATGGAAATGGACAAGCCTTTGTTATTATAGAAATTTGACACCCTTTCCTCTTTTGGCCTTAGATTATCCGATTTTTGTTTTCATCTCTCGTGTTTGGAAGAGAAAATTTGATTGATTAGTGTGTTATATATTATTTATCACTGATAAATTAGGTGTTTGTTCGACATTTCAAGTATATGTGTAAGTTTTTATTTACTTAGGAAAATTAAAGTTTATATGAAATTTTGGATCTGGTAAATAAGAACTTGTCAATCATTTTTATTGCAATTCTCAAAACATAATTTTAGATGCAAATTCCAACGCGCCAGTTGAAAGAAGCCGTAATGACTCTATTGACTTATGAAGGATCAAATGACATGACTGGTCTATCGCTTCCGGATTTGGTTGAATTAATGTGCGATCATGATGATGCAGTAGTTGCTCGTGCTGTGAATCGAGTTTACTTATTGTCGAGAGAAGATCCGAGCATCGCGCAGAATCCACGGATTATTGAAGCATTGATTAATGCGTCTAGGTCAGTTAATTTTTCAATTCAGAAGCTTTTAATTCGAAAAAATGTATTGGGAGCAGTTCTCAGGGAGATCGAGGCGCAATCAGCCACAGAAAACAAGCGAAAAAGGCGCTTCGCAGCTTCAAAAACGCTTAATCTCGGTGGCTGATTTCGCTTGGCGGATTTTTTCGTCGCTTGTTTTGCGCTTGAGCTTCGCTTACTCACTCAAATTTCTTCGCCTCTTTTTACGCTTGCTTTTCGCTTGTCACGTTTTTGTTCCGCTCAATATTTTCACGTCATATTTAAATTTAAAAATATTTATTTATTTGAAACACAATAAAAATACATCTATTATACATGGGAGTAACAAAGAGGAAAAAACATAATACTAATAAATGGACTACCAGAAAATGCGACCATTTTCAACAAAACTTGTGTAGAGAACAAAAAATGAAAACAAAGTTAGGAGGTCTCAATGAACTTGCAAAAAAAAAATGTCGAAAACTGAACTTTCACCTCGTTGTTTGGTCCACAATTAATTTCTATTTTTCGACCAATTCGATTTTTCATGTTGATGGAATTGATTTTGATGGTTCCTTTTTCGATATGCGGTCTTGTAGTTTTAGTATTTTGTCGTTTAGCATATAACGCCCTGAAAAAATAATTGTCAAGTTTTATATCGAGACAAAAAACAACTTACGTTAAAAAAAATCCTTGTTATTATGTGCTTTCATTACATCGATTCGAAGAAGCTCATTCCTGTAAAAATTACATTGCTTATCATATTATTTATGATAGTTTATATTTTTCATAGCAAAATTTGAGCCCGATTTTCAGCTTTCAAACGGAGCTCAGAAAAAAAAAGAATTGGTATGTTGAAAAGAATTCGAAACTCTAGCTGACATAATTTTCTTGTTAGTTTTAAAAATTTCTTTTAAAAAATAACAAGTTGAATTTTTTGTTTAAATTCTCAAAGTAAACTCACGATTATAATTATGTGAAGGGCTACGCTTGTTTAGTTATTGCTATTTTGATAAGTGGCACAACTCAAAAATCTTCTTGCCACCGAAAGATGGTGAAGAAGACACAAACACTTGTTTGAAAATCCAGTATTCTCTGAAAATATCTTCTATGAACTTTTAATGTATTATACCGCACTGAACTTACATCTTCACCTATCGATAACATTCCATGCAAAATCATCAATTCCAGAGTAGAAAAATTGATAGACAACTCGAAAAACAAAACAAATGAAAAAAGTGAAAATGATGCCAACACAGACGTGTTACAAAGTTCACGTAAAAATTGAAATAATAATCACTTTTTTTTGTTGTATATTTAGCGCTTTTTTAAAGGTGGGGTAAAGGGACTCGGCAAGTTGCTTTTAAAAGAAAGAGCACATTTTTTTTAGGTAAGACCCTCGAAGGATTTTTTACTGACAAGCCTGGTATTCGAGAAAATTTCATTTGAAAAAAGAAATTTGGAAACTTTCCACGTATCCCTATACGTTGAAAGTTTCCAAATTTTCAATTTTGAACATTTTTTTCTCGAATACATTTTTTGAATGTTTGTTCCAGTTGAATAATTCCATAGCTTTTCCCCAAAAGTTGTTTTCAAAAAACTGAGTTTTTACTCTGAAAATTAATTTTTTTCATCCTCTTGAATTTCATAGATTTTTTGATTTTAATTCGAAAGCATTAATCTCTAAATAAAACGAAAGTTTGTCAATACGAAGTTTCAATTTTTCAGAAGTGAAAACGTCAATGTTCGTCGAAATGCGATGGGTGCTCTTTTCCACATGTCTGAACAGCGAGGTGGTCCAATGTTGATCTTCCGCAGTGGCGGTTTGGCCGAAATCATTCGCATGCTCTATGATCCACATGAGAGCGTAGTTCACTATGCCGTAACAACTCTTCGAAATCTATTGATGCATGTCGATGCGGCTAAACCGCAAGCTCGCGCACTCAATGCCATCGAAGCACTCACACCGCATCTCCATAAATCGAATCCGAAACTGTTGGCACAAGTCGCTGATAGTTTGTACTTCCTGTTGATCGATGATATTCCATCGAAAGAATTGTTCTTGTCATTAAGTGGACCGCAAATCTTGGTGACAATTTTGAGAGCTTATCCTGAGCATCGGAAGTTAATGTACACGGTCATCCGGTGTATTCGATCTTTGTCAGTTTGCCCAAGAAACAAACCAGCATTGATCAGTTTGGGCAGTTTGCCAGCATTGTATAATGAATTGTGTCGTGCGGCAGATGAGAGATCACAAACAGCCATTCTTGTAGCAATGAGAAATTTATCTGATGCAGCAACTAATGAAGAGAATCTAACGCCGCTGGTAAGTTTTTTCTCAATGTACTTAATCTTATATCGACATTGCAAGAGTCCTTCTTGTTATTTAGAAAATCCTAATTTCTTTCTTGTAGGTCATCAAGCTTCTGGAAGTAATCCGAACTGCAAATGATGGAATGACCGCATGCGCCTGCGGAATACTCAGCAATCTAACATGTAACAATATGCGCAACAAACAAACTGTCTGTTCTCATGGAGGTATTGATGCCTTGGTTACTGCGATTCGCCGATTCCCTGAAGTCGAAGACGCTACGGAACCGGCTCTTTGTGCTCTTCGTCACTGTACCGCTCGTCATTCGCTTGCAGAAGAAGCTCAAAATGAACTCCGGCTGTGTCGCGCTTTCCCAGTCGTTTTGGATCAACTCGCAACTCTTCGAACACCAGTCATCAAGGCTACTCTTGGTGTGATTCGAAATTGTGCTCTTCTTCCGGCCAATCTCATAGAGTTAACTCAAGAATTAACACCAACTAGAGATTCTGCGATAACATTGACTGTTGATATTCTGAGAAGAGCTGTCACTGCGATCGACGAGAATCCGAATATCGAAGTGGATGGAGTTCCGATGTGGGGTGTTGTTGAAGGAGCTGTTTCGGCATTGCATCAATTGGCTAATCATCCCGGAGTAGCAGCTGCGTGTTGCGATGATAGGGGACAACCGGGTAATCCAGAAAATCCACCATTTTTGGATCTGATTGTTAGATTGTTGGCAAGACCAGAGGTAGCCGCCAATGAAGATGAACTTTTGGAACGCGAACTTCTCGGGTTATTGTACCAACTGAGCAAACGACCAGATGGCGCAAGAGCCGTTGAAGATACTGGAGTCACAGCGATTCTTATTGATGCACGTGGTTCACCACACAAAGCAGTTGCCACCTATGCGAATGGTGTTCTGAATAACTTGAAAAGAGATGAGCGTGAATTCAATATGACTAATGTGAGTAAAATTTAATGTTTAACAATAAGAATGAATTTGAGCTAGATAAGGATTTTAGGAACAATAGTTCCGCAACTGACTGAATGTTTTCATCACTTTCACTTTGAAAATCCAATTAGAACACTATGATAATGTTTCTGAATTACAAAATAGTTCTGTGATTTCAAAAACAATTGTGTAGTATAAAAATCGATATTTTCAGTCATACGACTACGAAACTGGAAGTGGCAACGACTGGCAACGTGATGGCCTCGAAAGAGAACTTTTTGCTGAAATGTATCCGACCAACGATGGCGGTCATTCAGAGTCGATAAATGCCGCTCTTAATAATTCTACACATCCACAACAGCATAATAATTGGTATGATACCGATTTATGAATTAATATTTAAAATCAGTTACCCAGTTTTTTTTCTTAAATTTTACCAAATCTCCCATCATAACTGTCCAGCTGTATAATAATCTGATGAAAAAATTACAAAAGCAAAAATTCTAAAGCTCGATCTATGTACTGCCTTTATTTATACTTATGTTGACATATTATTGTGCATTTAATGCTAAAATAAATACATTTCTATAACCCATATGAATATTGTATCTGTTGTCAATCGTCATGCACGGTTCTTGTTATCTTTGTTTATTTCATTTTCAAACTTATGAAAAGTTTTTTAGATGAGTATAGCGGTGGAAAGTGATGGGATTGTTTGTGGAGCAGTCAGTCGAACTGCCAGAATCATTGCCATTGATGAGAAAAATGGGAAGTTGGCCGTTGTCAGAAAGCAGAGGTAATTTTTAAAATAAAAACTTCTGAATCTCGTGGTTCACAATAGGGTTTGCCATTTTTACTCCTTTTTCATTTTTCGGGATTTAAATTTTTAATATGTTATTCTCGTCTTTAAAATTTCATGAAAATGACATTCACACAAGAAAAAGAATTTCGGCGTATCGGTTTAAAGGGACAATATACATTTTTGAAAAATTATTAATTCCCTCTCCTCTAAGTATTGCGATGTTGAAAGCTGGAAAAAACGAGAAAAAAAAGCGAAAAAAAAACGTTCAAAGCACCCTCTCTGTTTCACACACTATTTCGTTCCTTCGCGTCGAGACCTTTGACAGTACTCTCGAAATAGCGTGTGAAACAGAGAGAGAGTTGGACTTGAACTTTAAACGATTCTTATTCGTGATTTTTTGCATTTTTTTCAGCTTTGGACATCGCATATCGGATTTTCAAATTTGTAATAATAACATTTTTCAGAACTCCTAGTTCGCACGATTATGTCGAACTCTACAATATTCTGACCGGTTGGCTAGCCACTCCCGAACTTGTGGTTTGCCCTGAAAATGGTTCAATCGAACACGCAATGTTCGTAACTGGTGGAGAATTGATGACTTCTCACGCAAACGGTTCGATTTGCTTTATTGATCCACACGATAACCGGAGAGTGAAACGAGTTCAAGTGGCCGCATCGACGATTTGGGCCGCTTGCGATCATTCGTTGCCTGGATCAGAGCCACTTTCTCGAGTTGCGCTCATCTCGCACTCATCGCTTCTATATTTCTACGATGTTGTTTCGAAAACTATCATTTCTTCGATTTCTCTGGGCGTTGATAGTCGATTGTTCGATGTTACATCAAATGGTGAATTAGTTGGTGTCGGTACAATTGATGGTGTCATGATCGCCGGAAATGGAAAAGTTCAACGAGTTTTGAAACTGGACAGAGAAAATCGGCGTGATCCAACAATCGCATGGTCTGTGCTATTTTGGCGTCCGGATTTATTAGCTTGTGGAGATTCTCGAGGTACTGTCACTTTGTGGAACCCGACAAGCGGTGCTTTGATTCAATCGATTGATTGTATGCAATCACATATTTTGACAATGTGTTTAGTTGATGGTGATTTGAATGTGGCCGGAGTTGATCCGAGAATTACAACTATCAAACAACTGGTGAGTTTTCTTATTAAAAATACGGATCTAAAATTTAAGTTCAAAATTTTAAATTTCTTCAATTGAATTTCTATCATATGTTACAAAGAACCTTGAAACTGTTCCTTTTTGTAGACTTCCGGTGAATTCAATGTAGTTCGTCGTCGAAATGGTCCAATCAGAGATGTTCGTTGTCTTGCCGCCTATGATGATCGAATTTATGCATCGGGTGAAGATTTTGAAATTTACGTAGGAAAAGACGGATGCCGTCAATTGTTGATTCAGTGGCAAAAACAAATTCAAGTTGGTGGCACAATAATTGCAAGTGGAGGAGAAAATTTCGTCGATATTTGGTGGAAGCAATTTGGAGAAGACGAAGGCGCCGAAATTTTACACCAACATCATCGTGAAGTGTTTTTGGCGAAGATTTATGCTCCAAAACAAGCGATTATTACTTGCTGGTTAGTTTATGTTATGATGTTACAGAAATTTCAAAAACTGGTGTTAGACATTTTTTAAACCCTAATGAACCTTTATTTCTTCAGGAATCTTTCTTCATGTGGTCAATATCTTGCGATCGGAACCTCCAGTGATGTTTCAATCTATACGATTCGACCAGATACAAGGAAGAAAATCAGGAAACTATCTACTTTCTCAGTGCAACCAACAGCTTTACAAATCCTCGACGAGTTCGTCTATGTTGCCACTGGTAATTTCGAGATTTTAAAGTTCAAAATGGCGGCGACACAAACTCGTGGAAAACCGATCATTGAACAACAAGATTGTGGCTCGATTGTCAAAATGGACATTTCGATTTGTGCAAAAACAATCGCTGTTATCACTTCTCGTTCACAATTATTCATAATAAACACCGAAACTGGTGAATCGAGATTGGCAAAAGTGGAGTTACCGATCGACGTAGCCGCCACATCGAACAGTATTTTTGTTGTTGGCACCCAGCCAGCGTATTCGGAAAATTGTGACACCAAGAAAATTTTGTTCGAAGTTGGAGTTTCGAACGGACTTGTGAAACGTTCTACCAGCTCGAACGCACTAAAAATGATACCAACCAGCAAAAACTCATTGATTCCTGGATTACCAGTGACTATTTTGAAAATCGATCAACAACGCTTGATTTTGTCGTCTTATGATGGACATTGGTCGATTTTAGATGTGGTTAGTTTTATTTTTCAAGTTTTCTACCAGAAAAAAAAAACAATTTTTGAAAGTAGAGTATCTTTGGGTTATAAAAAATAACTTTTCTAGGTGAATGGAGCAATTTACAACGCTTTCGAAGGTCCAATTAAAGCCAAAAAGAGCAAAATCGGCTACACAGATGGTGTTCCAATGTCAATTGTCGGTGTTCGCAAAACTCTTTGTGATGCTAAAGAAAATCAAGAAAAACCAGAAGTCGCACCTAAAACACCAAGAAGAACTCGTAAAAACTCATCAATTAGTGGTAGGGATCTCAATCTTTCTCGAAATCCCAGAAGTAAATTTTTTCCAGAAGACATTGAGCCAATTCAAAATCATCGAATCGTAATCTTGCGTGTCAGTGGAGATCAATCCCCAAAAACACAAGGATTCCAACTGCGAAAATTCGGAATGCAGTAATTTTTAAAATAGTTTTTAGAAGATATCTCGGGTAACTTTTCATTTTTTTTTCTTGTTGATTTTTTGTTGTTGTTATGAACTTCATTTGTTAGACTTCCAACTAGAATCTCCATTCTGACTATATATTTCTTTCTTCCAAATTGGAACAGTTTCTTTGAGCAAATTGATAGCTAACTCTGTGCCTTTGATTGCTTCTAGTCGATGAGCTGATGAAGTTGCAATGATAACTGAAGCCTCAGAAACTGGAACAATTCCAATTCGATGAAATATCACGATTTTCTGAATATCTGGGAATTGCCTTCGAACTTCTTCGCACAATTTACGCATCTCCTTATAACCCATCGAATCGTAAACATCATATGATAGTTCACTGACTTCTTTTCCATCAAAATTATCACGAGTAGTTCCGACGAATAAAGAAATCGCACCGCACGATGGACTACAAAATATCAAAGAAGCGGATTATTCAACAAAAAAGAAAGCTTACAGTGTTGCCAGGGTTTGCGCTTCTGCAATATTCAACGGTTTGCTGCTTATTTTCACAATATCATTATCTATTGATGCTATTATCTGAAATTTCGAGTATGGTATTCTCTTCAATTTGAAATTCTTTGTTACCTTATTAATATTCTCCTCCACTGTGAACTCTTTGGTCATGCTAGAACAATCTATGAAATTGAATCGTGTATCTTTTCTACCTAAAAAATGAGCCATTTCACAAACTACAGACTTTACAGCAACATACCCATTTCATAAGCCCGAGCCAAATGTCTCAAATAAGCCGGCCATGCTACATTCTCGAAATATCCTATATCATCCGGAGGGTCATAAACCCGTTTATCTCTGCGTTCTTTACATGTTTTCTGAAATAATATGAGAATTTTGATAAGAATTGAGTAGTGAAACTAGGTACTTACAAAATCCAAACTCATCACTATAACTTTTGTACACAAGTTTATTATTTCGGGGAATTCAGTGAGCATGTTCCCTTCGATTATCACATTTTGGTAGGTTGAAATTGCCTGGAAAAACGAATATAATTTATAAAAAATAAGATTCAAGGTTATTCTGATGTATGACTGAAGTTTTTTTTTCTAATGCGATGTCCAAAGCTGAAAAAAAACCGAAAAATCAGCGAAAAAAACGTTCAAAGTACTCTCTCTGTTTCACACACTATTTCGGTCAATCGCGTCGAGACCTCGTACAGTACTTTCGAGAGAGTGTGTGGAACAGAGAGAATCAGGCGGATGCTTTGAACGTTTTTTTTCGCTGATTTTTTGGTTTTTTTAGCTTTGGACATCGCATAAAATTTTAAATCTAAACAAAAATCGTTACCTTGACTAGATCTGTTTTCAAGTTTTCGAAGTCCAATGCTTCTTTTTCGTCATAACTCCAGTAAAACCCGCGCGCAGTTTGATTTGTCGGTATTTTTTCTACATTTTCCGGTTGATAATAAAAATCATCCTGATTAATTACGAAACAATCATTGAGCTGAAACGCAAACAACATTTCTACACTATTTCCATTATTTCTCACCGTTTTCTGAATAACCTGTGCAATTGTAGTTTTCCCTGAATTCGTGCATCCACAAATAGCTATTACATTTTCAGACATATTCTGAAGAAACAAAATGAAAATAAATAATCAACAAAAAATTGAAAAATAAAACGATAAAATGGGTTTCCCGACCTTGTCTCCCAATGGAATGAAAAACTGTTTTGGAAAAGATAAGAAACATTTTCATTCTAATTAATACACGATGAAATCGATAAGTGAGATCGGGAAAAAAGTGGAAAATATACTGAGTGAAAAACATTGTTGGGATTTTTTTCGAAAAAAAGGAAAGGGATTTGTCATGCATCAATTATTTTCCTAGTTTATTTTGAACTGCGAGAAGAACCTGGAAAAATTGTAAATATTATTTGAAAGGAGTAGATTTTGTCTCACCTCATCTTTATCGATGATCTTGGAACATCCTTGACATTCGACACCATTTTGATCACTGATTTCGACCGCGCTGAAAATTTTGGATAATTAAAACTATCAAAGAATGTAGTTATTTCTGTTTTTTTCGATAAAAATGTGACTTGTGGTTTAATTTCAATTTTATAATAATGAAGCCAGTGATACCATGGTTATTTAACTCAAATTCGTCCAAAACCAGTAAAGTTTATTGGTAAAAAGTTTTGGTTGGGAGTTATTTATTGTTGACACAAAAAAGTATTCACAATATTTTAGACGTGAACTAAAAATAATACGTGAATTTCGAGGAACGAAGAGTATTTTATATTTTTCAATCGGACACAATCAAGTGGGCCTAAAACATAACAAAAATATGGAAACTTCTATAGCTAAAGGAATGGGAAACTTTATGAAAACGGTTTGTTTTTCATGCATGAAACAAGAATTATATAACTTCAAAACTTTAGAAAGATCCCGGTTTCACTCATATTCCTTCAAAAACTTTTGAACTACACCGATTAGAAAGAAAGATATTGACTCGATCCGCGTTCGTGTTATTCAAAGAACTTGGGATTCAATCAGGAGAGGACTATAACAAATATTTCGGATTCCTCTCAAGAAAACAAGAAAAATCTATAGAGACAATTGAAGAGAAAGAAGAAACTATCATTGTTAGTCCGATGAAACGAGATGAATTTCAGCGAATTTTGAAAGATGGTTGGGGTTTGGGAAATGAGATTGTCTCACCAATCAAGGACGAGGATTTTCAGGTTGATTTTTTTTTGAATAGCTTCATGAGCAAAACTTGAGTTTTAGGATTTCCTAAGAGGTACTAATATAGAGTCGACGATGAAAAAACCGAAAATTTCGCTGCCAGGAAATCTGGTTCATAGAGAATCGATCCCTTCTGACGAGTCATTTCAGAAACCGGTTATGCAGAGAAGATCTGCTCCGTCGGCTCCCCGACAACTATTTCCAATGGCATCGTCAACCCCAAGAAGGGCCAGCACGCCATTGAAAACTGACTCGATCAAAGAGACTGTGAGCAGAAACAACTAGTTCTAGTTATTTTTTAATAACTTGCGATTTCAGCCAAATCTAAAAGCCTTGCCGAAAATGGAGTTGACTCCTCAAATCGGAGAAGGACCATTGGAAAATCGGGCGAGTCGTCTTAGAAAAATGAAAATGGATGAAAGAAGAAAAAGTTGTGGAAAAGAAGCATTTGAGAATCTAGATTTGTCTTTTCTATAAAAGTTTGAAGAATTTTATGATCAGACCATTTTTTCATTTTATTAAATATGATTCATCATTTCGATTGCATTTCAAAAAAAAACTCACTTGTTGAAGCAGTTGAGATGCATATATTTCTCGCACTTGTCACACTCGGCAGAATATTCTTGTCTGAAATCCACAAAATATTCTTGATTCTCTGCCAATTAATATTTACTCACCTCGAAATAATTTTTCGACAAAGTTCACAAACTTTAATTGTTGCAGAAAATTTGGCGCGTAAATACGGGTCCATTTCGGCAACTAATCTCGGCGCCAATTCGATGAACCTGTTATCATCACTGGTTTTCAGGTAGCGTTCTTTCACCATATGATTGATAAACTTCTCGCTTTTCAAAAGTGTCAGTTTGAACTTTTCAGTTGCTATCTGGTTAATTGATTTTCGAGTCACTTTTCCGTTGTTTTCGAATAACTCGTCGATAATGGTCAAGAACAATTCTCGTTCTGATTTTCTGAAAAAATGACTTTCATATAACTAATATCTGGAAATTTCGATCTTCTCAGTAAAATATATATTTGCGTACAACTTAGGTTATACTTTTTCGTCCAGAGTTTTGGTTCCCAACCACTTACGTTATTTCTGAAGTTTCACCAATGACTTCGGAATTCTGGACTTCACAGATTAGTGTAACCCATTCTTGGGGCGATGTTTCTTCTGATGAAATAACAAGTCTCATACCTAGTTCGTGCTCTCCGATGTCATCCTCTTCTGTATCATATGTTTTAGCATTGTTAATCGTCTTAGTAATGGTTTTTGCGAGATCTTTGAGCTCTATTGATTTTGCTCGGATGTATTTCACTACGCTTGGATGTCGTTTCAGCTTTCTCGTCACCACATATTCGATGAACATGATATTGAATCTTTTCAATGTGATACAGGGAGTCATGATCATTTTTTGAAGGATGTAGCGATGCGCATCGTTGAACTTTGTGGCTGATGATCGAATTTCGGCGAGAGTTGGGATTTCTTTATCAACATCCGAGAAGATGTCTTCGAATTGGAAGTTGATTTCGTCGTGAACTACCGCTACTTCTTCTTCTTCTTCTTCCTCGTTGTCTGACATTATCCTGAAAACAGATTTTAAAAGTACTTTTCAAGTGCAGAGGCGTTGGTATGAATTGGTATAATTTATGAGAAATTATCTAGATAAAAACCGAAAAATACTATGATTAGCGATTAATTTGTCATGATTTTTGTCTTATTTGTTTCACTCAGAATTGCGAAATCAAAAAATGGGACCTTTCTTCAGTTCCTCCCAGAAAATTTTTTTTTTTTTGGAACAAGAAAACAAAAAAATCCAAAAATTTGAAAAGTGTGCTAACACTTTGTCATCAAACATTTTACTCCACGCGCATTCGTATTTGTTTTTCTCAAGCGTTCTTTTCAACTTTTGAGTCTTTTCAGAATGGCAAGTGAAGTATTAGTGCCTATAATCGAAAACTTTCTTAAAAGTCGCAGTTTCAATCCACCAAACAACTATACGAAAGTGTTCAAAGATCAATGTACCTATTGCTACAAAACTCCACAATTTAAGGGTGGTTTATACATCAGCTTGAAAAATTATCATTGTTTTTGTCGCGATCATGTTGGGACATATGCTGAATTGAATGGGGATCATGTTTTTGTTGTATTGCATTCAAAGAAGGTATGCTTTTCGCAAGTTTTTCATAGCATAAAACTGATGGATTTCAGAACGTCATAGAAGCTCCGGAACCACGGTCATCTGGAGAACCTACAAACAAAATAAGTAAATTGACAATTGAAACGCCAAAAATAGAGTTCGAAGACAGCTATTTTGCGGTTGTTTATCCGGAGATCGACAATATACTCGAAGCCAGTTCAATCGTCAATGAAGCTCTCGCAAACGCCGTCCGAATTATTTCATCCTCAACCAGCGCGGAAAGACTTGCCGAATTATCATCCACAAGTAATGCATGGGATGCGGATATCAAGCTAATCACCAAGCATGCTAATCTCGAGCAACATAATAACGGAAAAGTACTTCCAAATTCTGGATGGCGTTGTGAAACCGAGGGATGTGGTCTCGATGAGAATTTGTGGCTTTGCCTCACTGATGGATCGATCAGATGTGGTAGATCACAATTTGTCTCAGATGGACAAAAATCTGCTGGAAATGGTCACATGCAAGAGTATTACGGTCAAACAGGGTGAGTGTTTGATAACGGAATTGGTAAAAAAAAACTTAGTTGTTTAGGTATCCACTTGTAGTAAAACTAGGAACAATTTGTGCACAGTTGGATGCTGCTGATGTCTACAGGTAGGTGTTTCTCGTTGAAAAATGAGATTAACAAGGAAAAAGCGGTCTTTCTGTTCAAATGTTTACCTAAAACACATTATAATATTTTCAGTTACGACGAAGATGACGCAGTGATCGATCCAAACCTCGACAAACATCTCGCTCATTTCGGCATTGATCCGGCGAAACTCGAAAAAACCGTAAAATCCACCATTGAAATTGAACTCGACATGAACGAGAAATGGGAATGGGCAAGATGCCAAGAAGACGGGGCAACCCTTGAACCGATTTACGGTCCCGGTTACACTGGTCTTATCAATACCGGCAGTTCATGCTACATGAACTCAGTTCTTCAAGCAATTATTCAAATTGAGAATTTCCGGCGGCGATATGTTGAAGGTGCTTGGGATATTTTCACCAGTCAAACTGTCCATGAGGTGAGCTGAATTATCCGTTTTCAAGTTTTTGACCGATTAAATTTAGGTACAAGACAATTTCAATGCACAGTTTGCCAAAGTTTTATCATCGATGATGAGTGGAAAGTTTGCCGATGCAGAGCATATTGATGGAAATGGTATCAAGCCACTTCAATTCAAACGGGTTACTGCAGGAAATCATCCAGAATTTTCCACTGCGAAACAACAAGATGTTGAGGAATATATCAGGTAAGATTCAGATGGTATAATGAAAAAAATAAAATGTTTTTAGATTCCTCATGGAAAAAGTGTCAGAAAATACTGCAACTGGAACTCCAGACCCCACAAAAGCTCTCCGATTCCAAACATGGAATCGATTCGAAGATATTGCGTCGAAAAAAGTTAGGTACACTGAACAAGAAGAGATTATAATGCATTTGCCGATTCCTCAGGTATTATTTCTTAGTGTAAAGAGAAAATAATTTCTAATATTTCAGAATCTCCTTCAACCAATTGAGGGAAGTGAGAATCGTTTCAAAGTTGATATGGGACAAACATTGGAAGCGTATTTTGCCGCGCAAATTGTTGATGGATACAAAAGTCCGATTACCGGAGAAGAGAAAGGAGCCTCGAATACGTTAAGATTCAAAACGTTCCCTGATTACTTGTTCATTCAGGTTCAGGTAAATCTTTTTTTCTAAAAATTGCCTATTCAAAAATAGATATTTTCAGAAGTTTGCATATTCAAATGAAGGACAATTGAAGAAGCTGGATATTGATTTCGAAATTCAAGAAAAACTTGATCTCTCCTTCTTCCGTGGGAACGGACAAATGGAAAACGAAGAATTGCTTCCAGAAGACGCGAAAACAGAGGCTCCACCGACGATTCCAGATAATGTTCGAGCTGTTGCTGAGCGTTTGAAATCGATGGGCTTTGGTGAAAACGCGGCTCTCAGAGCTGCTTTCGAAGCGGGAGGAAGTATGGAAGTGAGTAGCTTTCATATCTTATAGGCTTCTTTCTCTAGTGAATATCACTAACAAGGGAGGTTCGCGAACTGTTACTTTCAACTTTTTCTCAAAATTTGTACACTTATAGAGTTTGACCTCCTGATCATCATGGTATAATTTTTATCCGCCGGAAATTTTTGTGAAAAATTTTATGAATTTTTTAACATTTTCCCATTACAGTTTATATCTGTTATAAAATAATAACAGAACAGTAAATAAATGATTTTGTACTCACGTGAACATTTTTCAAAGGTAAATGCCTCATTTTTTCCTTCGAAAATGGTCATGAAAAAACGTTGATCTTTCATAACTTTCTTCACAAAACTTTCTGGCGGATAAAAAATATAGCATGATGATCAGGAGGCCGAACTTAATAAGTATGCAAATTTTGAGAAAAAGTTGAAAGTAATAGCTCGCGAACCTCCCTTGTAAGTGTTAGCTACTGTGACAGTTTGAAACAGTTTAGGCTATTAGTGCTTTTATCAGAGTTGAACTTTCTTGCTTCAACCCTTCTGAAAGTGACTTTCTCAAAAAAAGTGAAAAGAGAAGAAACAAGCTTGATTCGAAATAGAAACCAAAAAAAATATTTCTCCAATACACATTAAAACTTAACTCTAGAAGATTTTCCGTTCATGTGAAACTCATGCAAAATTCCAGGTGGCTACTGATTGGCTGATTGTTCATGTAGAGGATGAAGATTTGAATGATCCATATGTGATTCCTTCGGGACCAGCAAAACCAGCCGGTCCATGTGAAGAAGATATTGCTACATTTATCGAGTTAGGATTCAATAGACACCAGGCGACATATGCGTTAGTTCAGAAACCGAATGTTGCCGAAGCTATGGATTGGTTGTTCAGCAACTTGGATAGTGTGAGTTGATTAAAATAATATTTTTTCTGGTTTTGAGGTGGGCGTTCTATTTTTGTGAGCCGATACTAAAAAAACAGTATTTATCTGGAAAAGAATAATGTCTCAAAAACACATAAGTCGATTTCAGGTGCCACCAGAGTCCACTCTCCCAACTGCATCCATCAGACCAAAAACCACTTCTCGTGAATATGTCGACGGCGAAGGAAATTACGAGTTGATAGGAATGATCTCACATATGGGTTCGCGGCCAGATTCCGGCCATTATGTGGCTCACATGCTCAAAAATGGAAAATGGGTCAGTTTCCGCTGATTGTCAAGTTATTTATTGTAATTCGGCTGTTTCAGGTTCTCTTCAATGATGAAAAAGTTGCATTATCTCAAGATCCACCAAAAAAGCTCGCATATGTTTATTTGTACAAAAGGGTATGAATAAGCGACCGCATCATAATTTATTTTTAATCGTTTTCCTAAATTCCTGTGAAATTAAATGAAGTTTGAGATCCAACACATCTGGGAAATACAATAGAAAATTTACCGTAATTTTGAAAAACTACAATATTTTGTAGCTTCGGGAAATTTTGATTTTTCTCATTTTTCGAATGATAATTTTTCAAATTTCCAATCAAAAGCTTTTAGGGGTGTTCCAAAACAAATTAGCGGAAATACATAATAACATAGTAAATATTTATTTGTGATTTTAATTTGATTTGACTATGTTTTATGGGTGAATGACGTATGAAAAACAAAAACTTTTCGACCACGGCAGGATTCGAACCTACAATCTTCTGCTCCGTAGGCAGACGCGTTATCCATTGCGCCACGCGGCCACTTGCCTACTAATTGTGCAAACGTTGTAGAGTATTTTGGTCTCTCCCACTTTTTTCAAAAATTTTTCGTGACAGCTGTCAATTAATACATCATCTTGAGAAGATGTTGTCTAATCAATATCTTCTCATCTTCTTCTCCTCCACCACCCAGAACTCACCCAAAACCACACTTTTCTCTTTTTTCCCTCAAGGCTTAAAAAACGAATCAAACGATGAGAGAGTGTGCGAAATTGAGAGTAAACCGAGACAGTTCGACAAAACGGGCGGTTGTTGAGAGAGTTGGAGGAGGCAAAGAAAAAAGATTGAAAACGAAAAAAAAATGTGCCTTGCTAGTTGGAGACGGCTGTTTCTAACAGCGAAAAAAAAGAAGCATACTACTATTTTATTTTTTTAGTTCTTTTTCCCATTTAAATATGTCGGTGTTGTTTTCCGTGAGAGTGGTTCAAATATGAAGAAAATATAGGGTTTTGAGAGTGTTTTTTTTGGAATGGGTGGGATTTGAGCGAGACATTGAACTTTTTTGAAAACTGTTACGTCATGAATTCCTTCTTCTGAATTGTGGATTTTTGTTGTTTTGCCTCAATTTTTTCTTAAAAATAACTTGATTCCTTTTTCAAATACTGAAACTATTTTTTCTGGAAGTATCAAGATTTCCAAATCCGATAAGTTTCCAAGCTGAAATTCTTATGCGGTGATGCAGGGTTAAAAAAACGGACGTTTTTTGAATAAAAAGACATAAAACTCCTGATGCAGGGTCGATAAAAAACGTACGTTTAATTCCAATTAAATGACAGTTTTTAGGAAAAAAGTGCAATTCGATACACTGTTATTTTTGTGTGTTTTTAAAAAGAATTCACGTTTTTATATTTTTCCCAACTTTTCGACGTGTTTTCTTCGTTTTTCATTTCCTGTTAATTAAAGTTATCAAAAGTTAGGCTTGAATCGAAGAATCTCTAATGATAATTGAAAATGAGACACGTCACTAATCAGAAAAAACACGCCGAAAAAATTGGAAAAAATGTAAAAACGTGAATTCTTTTTAAAAACACATAAAAATAACACTGTATCGAATTGCACTTTTTTCCTAAAAACTGTCATTTAATTGGAATTAAACGTACGTTTTTTATCGACCCTGCATCAGGAATTTTATGTCTTTTTATTCAAAAAACGTCCGTTTTTTTAACCCTGCATCACCGCATTATTAAAGAAGCACTGTGAGGTGAATTCTTATTTTTCAAAAACAAAAGTTCACGTGCACGTCAGTGCTAATTTTGAGCAAAAAAATCTCAAAATTTTGCTCCAAAAAAGCATCAAAAAAATAATGAAAAACATTTCGCTCATTTCGCTCAATGGGTTATGTTCGCTCTATCGAAACTGTATTTTTCTTGTCTTTCCCTCTATTTTCACGCAATTTTGCAGACAAGTATTCGTGATTTTCTTGCCGTCTTTCGGTGTAGTTTTCAGAAGAACTCGGACCCAATTCATTGTAACTATTTTAACCATTAAAAGTCCCACTTTTTCTTTTGGTTTTTGGATTTACTTCGGTTTAAAAATTTTCTGAAAAGATTTCTGAAACCAATAAAAATACTTCAAATCCAGAGTTAACCAAAGTTTTCGGGACAACGCTAGGAGCTTCTTTCGAATCTAAATTTCTGCGAAAATCCCCATCTGAGTCATAGTTTTCGTGTCAAATAAAAATTCTGTCTGCAAATCGAACTTCCAGCGATCTCTAACCTATAATTCTCTTCTCGAGGTCATCATTTCCATTTTTCAAAAACAAAAAGTATTATTTGTGCGCGAGAATGGGCGGTCCTTCATTTTATGAGCCGATTATTGTTTTGTCGATCTTTTGTGTGTCTGATTAAATACATGTGTCATTCAAAATTGTGGTTTTTTCTCTCTCTCCAAATCTCTTCATCCGATTCGTCTGGAATTTTTTTTTCATTTTTCATTTTTCATCTGGAACAGACGAACTTGAAACATAAGACAATATGTTCTTATCTATGTGTCATTATTGATTTTTGTGAATTGCATGAAAGTACCTTGTTTCGCAACCAAAAAAATACTTGAGGCCGAGAATCGTTTCCACCCTTTTTCATATTTACAATATCTCAGATTTTTGCATTTCAAATAATAAATATTTGCCGGTTTATTTATTCACTTTTGTGCTTCTTCGCCTGTCATCAGATATCTCCTTTCATACCATTTTCTTATTATTTTTATTATTATTATTGTTTGTATATATCGTAAATATATATATATTCATTTTCATGTTTCTTCTCAAAGATTTGTGTAGTGTAGGTTACTGTAGTTGGACACCAACAAAATCTTATCTGAAATTGTTGGAGGGTGAGTAATGGCGAGAAATAGTGGGTGTTTTTGAGAGGTTTGATGTATTTCTTATCACAAATGTCATTTTCAAAGTTGGTAGTGGTTATTTTTATGAAGCCACGTATTTTGTTTTATTTTTTACTTTCCACAATTTTTTTCTGAATTAAAAAAAATGGAAGTTCCGTTTTGAAAGCCTCAGAAAACGAATTTTTACAACACGTTATGTCTTATTTTTCATTTCATATCTTTTTGAAATGAAAAAAACACATTTCTCTGGGAAAAAAGCTTTCTTGGACCCAATTCAGGTGAAATATCTTTAGGATTTTTATAGTAAACAGTTTAAAACTAGATTCATATGACCTGTCATAGTATTTTTTTGACCTACTCTAAAAGAAAATCCTCAAAATTCTAAAAAAAAAAACAAACAAAAAATAATCCGTTTTCGGCTTCTGATTGGTTTTTTCTCTAACAAGTGGGATCAACCAAAATTTCCACACATTTATTGTTTAAAATTGAATTGCTACCACGCGGTTCGTGTTGTTTCAATTTTCAGCACTAAATATTTCCAGAACAACACTTTTTGATATGAAGATGTCCTTTGGGTTCTCTGACTCGTAAAATCTGATTCTGATATCAAAATACGCTGAAAATACATTTCAGTCCGAGAAAATGTCACCTTATCAATAGAGCGCGTGGTACCGATTGAATTTTATCAAAGGGAAGAAACTGTTTTTTGTAAGTTGAAAGATGGCATGAATTTGTTTAAAAATGTACTGAAAACCAAAAAAGGAAAACAAGAAAATACTGCTCTATTTTCAAAACACACACTCACAATTGTTCGTAATATTCGGTGTGTGCAGATTCAAAAAATTTTACCACGCAATTTCGCAGTCCACCTTTTCCATGATAATATATTTTCCGATTTGATTCATTGAAAAACTCATAAAGTTTAATTTTCATTGCAAAATTTTCCTTTCAATAATGTGATTTTCTCTCTATTGACGTTTCAATGCGATATCAAACAAAAACTAAATTGTATTTGTATACACGTCAAAAATTTCAAAATGCATACAGGTGACATTTTGCACATTCAGAGTACCTGAAAGTTTCAGGCTTTAGCTCTACGTCATTTCAGTCATTCATGAGTGATTTATTCGAAATCATGTGGAAACTAAAGCGTAATTTATCAATAACATGAAATTTTCCACCGACTGAACTTCGGTGAAACAACATATACTGAAGATCAAAGTTTTATTTCTTCATTGCAATATCCTCCAAAAAAGTGGGTGTGGTCTAAATGGCAACCATGGCACGTTTTTATCTGAGAAATAGTGTGGGATAGAAGGAGACAGAGAGAAAAGAGAGTGTAGTCAACAAGTAGATCAAAAATATTTTTTATTTTCAATTTTTCGCTGCGACGACACTTGATTTTGCTTTTCCCACAATCAGGCTGTGGATCGAATTTTTCCTGAGTTTTTTTTTTCACGTGACATTTTTTGTATATCGAACGTGAGAAAAAGGTTACGTGAAAAATAAAATTATTAATCTTTTTCTCTGCGTCTCTCGTTTTCAATCCCATTTTTATCTACTGTAGATAATAAATTCAACATCATCATTTTTTATACCATCGAAAAAAAGTGCAATTGCCCTACTTTTTTTCGGCTACACATATTTATGCCCAATTATTGTGTTAGTATACGAATATTCGAACTAATAGTGGTTTTTTTTTGTTTTTTATGTACTTTTTCATCAAAAATTCTGAACACGCAACGAAAAAAAAAGTCGATAGGAGAAAAAAGGAGAAAAAAGAGTTTGTTATCAGGAAGCAGATTGTTCTCTGCATTTTTTACCAGCAGCTCCTTTTTATTTGCTTCGTTTTTCGAACAAGTATCAAATTTCGCGAAAAATCTCAAACCTCGCCAGTTGTTATATTGATTTTCGTTAGGTTTTTAAACTTTTTCTTCTTCTTCCTCTTCGTTTTCTCAATTTTTTCTTCTACATCCTGTTCAGCCCATTATTTATGTTTACATAAACAATATTAGTTCGTTTTTTATATTTATTTATATACATATAATAATAATAATAATGTCTATTGTGCTGAGTTTTTTTTTGATATGCTGACTTGGTTCGGGGAGTACTGTAGGGAGGAATAGGCTTTTTTTGGAGGGGAAAGAATCCGGAAATTGTATGACCTAATACTTCTTTTTTGAAAAATCATTGAAGTGTGAAAATACTTATCGATTCCTTCATAAGGGAAGAAGAAAGTTGAAATTGTGGAAAAAAAAGTTTCATATGTCTGCATTGATTTACTCTCTTGATATATTGTGAATACGAAAAAATTAGAGAGTGGCCTAGAAAACGCAAAATGGCCTAGAAAACTCAAGAACCTATTTTTCTTTGATATTTTTCAAAAAGTACTGTATTATTTGGATTTCTAGGCCATTTGGATATTTGGATTTCTAGGCCATTTGGATATTTGGATTTCTAGGCCAATAGGAAAGGATAGATCAGTGAAAGCGTTTTAGTTTTCTAATCGAGAGGTCCGGGTTCGAATCTACCCAGTGTTGGTATTTTTTTTTTTGAAAATTTTAGACCAAAGTGTTTAGTCAAAATAGATCAGGAAAATTTCGAAATACAGACAATATCCAGTAAAAAAATTTCAGTATAAGTTAACAAAAAATTCAAAAAAAAAGAAGAAAAAATCATATTGGACAAAACGTGGGGTCGAACCCAGGTCTTCCGAGTGAGGAACCAAACACACCATTGCGCCATCCTGTCAGTTAATAAGAGTGATAGGAAGTTCATACATATGATCGATGAAACTGCAACTAGTTATTGTTGAAAAATCAGAAATCATACTTTTTTGTATTTAGCGAGGATATTTCTTGGAAAAAAGTTTCCATTGTCGAAAAAAAAACCGGTTTTTCGTGGAACATAGGTCAGAAGATTACTGTAGTGTGAAAAAAATGGTTATTCTGATCACCTACACAAAGTATTTATATTTGAAGTTGGTCATACATGTGTTTTCAGTAACTAAATACATTTACAAACAAACCACCACCGAAGGTTACAAAAATTACACGATCGCTCTCACTCGCCACCCGTTTCAACGCATTGACAGCGATTATTTGAGTTGAGACATAAACTACATACTTATATATACATTTTCTCTTTTTTTCTATTCATACATTTTTAAAAGCCGAAAATTGTTTTGTTTTTTTTTTGCAGGTAAACATATTCCAAATGTTACTAAATGAGTAGTGATACTACTTTTGATCATGATGAATTGGTGCAGATATTAGACAAAAAGAACAATGATCTCGAATTGGCGGCAAAGATTGGACAATCGTTGTTGGAACAGAATCGAGATTTGCAGACAAAGTGAGTTGAAAAATGTTATGGGTCTCCGAAAATTCCCAGAGCAGAAATAATTTTGAAAAACAAGTACAGGGTTTTTCACTCTTCCAGGTGAGAATTGAGTCCTTTATTTATACTTTGTCAATTTAAATGCTGAAATGCAGCAATTTTATAAGACTGAGCTTCATGTATAGGATATCACTCATAAACAGAACTTGAAAAACCCATCATTAATCTAAGTTCATTAGAAATATTCACATTGGTCCAATTTTTAAATTTTGTTTCATGTATGAACCAAAATTCAATCTTTGAAACGCGCTCTAATAATAATCATAGCTCTTTCTAACGTAAGATGAAAAAATATTTTTTTTATTCGCTTTGGACAGCAAGAGGGATCGATCCCACGACCATCTGCATGGAAGACACGTGTGTTAACCAATATACCACGTGTGTGAGATCAGCATCAATTTCTACAGATCCGATTACCTAAGAGCACTATTTGCGAAAAAAAACCCTGTAAACCGTCAACCAAAAAAAAACATAAACTACCGTATGTATTTGTTTAAAGGGACACACTAATTATTTACAAAAAAATCGGGTCTGCTTAAATGTCTCGGGTTTTTTTTCATCTACAATGTCACGTGCCAAAATAGTCAATCGACGATATTTTTCCTGTATGAAAAATCTACCATGACATTCATTCAGACCAACAATTTTTTGTTGTAAAAACTGTTGTGTCCCTTTAAACAAATACAGTAGTCCTTTCATTTTCCATTTTTACTGTTATTTTTTGTCGTTTGAAATCCACATAAATTTTTCCTTGACAAAGTTTTGTAAGTTTCAATCTCAGTAACCTGATAATTTCTTGCTTTCTGTGATTTTTAAACTCTTTGTTGTCAACTTCGTTTCCTTGCTTTTAAAATATCCAATTTCACATGAGTGATGTCAAAGACAAAAGATGAAAAACCTACAGTAACCTGATTGTTTCCTTTTTAATTAACTATTACTTTGTCAATATGTACAAAAAAAACACATGTTGTTGTTTTGTTTGTTTCTTTTTTTTATTGATTAGGAAAAAAAAGTTTTGAGGGGGACTGTTAAAGAGATAGATTCAAAATAAATTTATATTCTGCTCTATGGGTGGCTCTATTGAAACTGTATTTTTCTTTTCTTTTTCTCTGTTTTCAACACGCACTCACAAATGTTCGTAATATTCGGTGTGTGCAGATTCAAACAAATTAACGACGCAATTTTGCAGAAATGAATTCCTCGAAGAAAGTGCAAATCGATATGTAGACACGATTGTTCAACTCAAACACGAACTCAATCAACGTATCGAACTTCTTCGCGTTTATTCACACCTCGATGATGATGGCTTCCCTAGGTATATTTTTTATTTAAAGTCTATTTTTAGTACTTTGATTTCAGATCAAATAGCGACGAGACACTACGAGAGCGATTGAAACTATCAAGATCGGAAAATGAGAGGTTTGTTGGTTTGTTCTTCTCCCTCTCTTAAATAAACATATATATTTTGTATCTAAAATAAAAGTTCATTTTATTAATAGGTTACGTCGAGAATGTGATGCGTTGCGGCAAGAATCGGCGACGGCGGATTCTTTGGAAAGAAAACACAACATCGAATTGGGACGACAACTCGATGATGCTAATGAAAAGGTTCGCGAGAGGAGAACAAAGAACGGAACAAGAGAAATTGTATTGACATAACAATAGTAGTAGTTGTAGGGGGGAAAGAAATCACAAGACTTCGCCACTTTTATCATTTTGAGCAAAACAAATATAACAAAAGACAAAAAGTAGTAAAATGAAATTTCGAAGAAACAAAGGAATGATTGGGGGAAGAGGAGAGTAGTATTGAAGTATGGTAACATCTTGATATCTGGAAATAAGTCGTTGGGATTATAAAATAATTTGGAGCAGTGTTTTATTGAGAAATTCAATTCCAACCTGAAAATAGTTTTTTTTTTACGTGATTTTTTGAAGTTCCAACAAGGTTGTACATGTGCTGAGCGTTCTTTGGTTGAGCGATTTTTTTGGTGATAATGTTTACTCTCAATTATTGACGTCAAAATTCAATTTGAAGCATTTAACCATGTTAATCTTAAAAACTGAAATTTTGTGTTTGAATACAATTCTGAAAATATTGGGATTAACTAAGAACTAAGAACCTTTCAATGTCATATTGTGAATACGAAAAAAAATTAGAGAGTGGCCTAGAAAACGCAAGAACCTATTTTTCTTGATATTTTTCAAAAAGTAATGTATTATTTGGAGTTCTAGGCCATATTGGTTGCTCTTCCAATGGTCTAATAAGTTACAATAATCCAATATCGACTATTCAATTAAACACCCTAATTATTTTCTGCTTTTGACTCAAAGTCTTTTTCAAAAAAGGTTAAAGTTAAAAATTCTGAAAAATTCACAAATCAGTCATCACATAACAAAAGACACAGTCAGATGAATTTGTTCATAACTTCCCACTAGAATTATTTTTTGTCCGAAATAAAGTCCAATCTGTTGAAAAATAGAAATAGACAAGTGAATATGTTATCGTACCTTGAGAAACCTGCACATCAAACTGTAAATTTCGTGCAGATTTTTTGTCTATAATTCAGTGACTACCCACTTCTGTAGTTTGATTTCCAGCACTGAATATTCTCCGAACCTCAATTTTTCATCTCCTATCAATTCGGTTCCGATTCTGATTTAAAAAAAAACGAAAAATTATTTTTGGACAGAAAAAATTGAATTTATAAATTAGACGAATGTCGTCGTGATTTCCTAATTTCAGTTTGGTAAACGTATAGCGTATTTTTACTGAAAAAACTGGAGCTGTTCGATTTCATGTAAAACTAAGAATTCAGACATGCTCAGGAGAAAAAGATACCCTATAGTTTAGCCATCTTTGTAAGGTTTTGATCATTTTTAGCGTTTTTCTTTTTTATTGTAAAATTCAAGGCTGGAAATTGGGTATTGAAGTTCAGCGTCCAGAAAAATGTATCGAAAGAAGAAATTGTTCGAAAAATAGTCGTCAATATGGAACTACTCCCAACACCAACTTTTTTTAAATTTCAGATCACATCCCTTCAAAACAAAATCGAGAAGAAAACGCAAGAACTGAATTCACAATACGAAACAACTGGTAAACTTGTCAAAGAATTGGGAAACAAAGAGAAAAACGAGAAAAGATTGGCATTAGAAAAAGAGGAAATGAGTGCGATATTGATCGAAATGATACAAACCCATGATTCGATGAATGGAGAACTCAAAGATATGCAGGATCAATACGCAGAACTCATGGCCAATTTTGCAGAAACTGAAGCTGAATTAAGTCGATTGAGACACAATGCCAGTTTGAGAAGTGAGTTTGACTCGATTTTTCTTTGCCAAAAAATGGGTTTTCAGTGTCATTCGATTCTCTTTACGACTCATTAGCATCTGAGATGGAAAACTCTGATTCGAATCACAAACCGAGTACATCAGCAGCAATCGATAGTGGAATCGAGCAATCCCTCGCAGCAGAACTCAGCGAGCCGGAGAAGGTCGAAACACCGAAAGCTGTTGATTATTTCTCGAAACAACATGTCGCCGCAATTCAATGTGATGCCAGCACATCCTGTACTGACATATTCATCGAATCCACCAAGGAATTGTCGATAGAAGAAAAAGGAAATGCTCAACAACAACAAAATGAGCAAGAACAACAGAGCTTCCCGGAGCCGGAAGCAACTTCAACGCCTATCGTGAGGCGTAAATTCTCTAGCTTTATCAGTCCAATCAGGTCAAATAATCGGTTAGGTGAGTGGGGTTGTTTTTTCTCTGAGAGAGATTATGATTTCAAAGTGGTACCTAAATCTGTTAACGTGGCCGAGAATTCGATAAAGAAAAATTCTGAGAATCAAAAAAAACTTGGGGGTCTGAAAAAATAAAACTACCTCCAGTTAGTGGTTGAAAATCTTCACAAAAATACGTGGAAGTTTGAAAGTATAAATAATTAAGAATTTTCTCATTTTTGTTTCACTGTTGTTCAATTTTTTAACAATCGTTCTGAAAGTTTGTTTCTTCCAGCCCTCCAATTTTTTTTTTTTGATTTAAGAAAAACAGTTTTCAAAATTTCTATACGGTAGCGGAATCTAGGCCACGTTTCCAGTAGTCAAGGAAACCCAATTGACAATAACTTTTCCACAAAACATATGTGAAAGAAGCGAAAAAAGTGTTCCGTTTACGATCGAAAATATGAATAAATTAATTTTTGTTTTTTGAAATCGCTGAGGACGTTGTTTTGTGTTCACCCTTTTCAAAAAAAAGAATATTAATAAAAAACGAGAGAAACAAAACCAGAGAATGCAGCAAATGCATTTGCGCTCTACTGCTTCACATTAAATATCGAAATTTGAGTTGCCGGGGCAACTTTCGCTACGAGACTATTTTAACTCTCTCAAAATCCAACGCTATTTTTCTCTATAACTGTGCTTAATTTTTTCACGTTTTTCTCTTTTGTAAAGGGTTTAAAACAAATTGAAAAATATAAATTATTTTCCGAGAGAACTACACACACAAAGGTGTTCACAATGGAGTGAACAAGCTCGTTTCACAAAATTTCCAAATTCTTGAATGCAAAAAATTGCATTTCTATGTTGCTAAGCGTCTTTGAAGATTTACGCTTAACTTTTTGTGTTTTTGGATGCATGATACCACACGAACCCAAATTTTATAAGTCATGATACAATTTGAAAATTTTAACATTAATGTACAGTGGGTCTATCCTATGGGTACTGTAGCAAGAATAACATTTTTGAAGCCACATTTTCATAGAGCAACCCATTTGAATCCAAAAAACTTGTTGAATCATTGTTCTACTTTCTATCCAAAAATAAGTATTTTTCGTTGTTAGACGACTAATTTTACAGTAGTCATGTCATTATTAGCCTCAAAATTTTGAATGTTTTTCAAACATTCAAAACCTGTCAAAAACAGCCGTCTTTTCATTCAAGATAAATGACTCTGTTTTTCTTTTCCCCAAAAAATGTCACAATATTTTTGAAATGGTCGCTTCTGGAAATTTTTTGTTTAACTTTTATTTTACTAATACATTAGGTGGGTCATCCTATCCAAAAAACCAATATTTTTATTCAAATCAAGTAAATATTTATTTTCAGCTTCTCCTCTGAAATATATAACTTCACCTTGTCATCGACAAATCGAAGCAAAAAGCTCAGAGGATCGTCAACAATACGAAGAACCGAAATTGGGTCAACCGGGTATTCCGGGTACTCGAGATCTCGATCAATCATTGAAAATTATCAAGGTTAAAGAAGAGGTGAATTTCAGCAAAAAATAAAACAGCAAAAACTATAACGAAAATTATAGGTGCAGAAAGAATTCGACGCATTTTGTCAGCGAAAAGGAATCGATCAAAAATCCTTTTTTGGCAAGTCGAAAAATCGCGAAGCATCCTTTTCAAAATCACAAGACTCCTCCTCATCGTGGATCGATTACGGCTCATTTTTCGGAGCAACTGCCGCGAAAAAAAATCTTGTTATGCCAACCCATCAGCCTTTATCATTATCGCTTACTCGACACGGTGTTTTGACACGTGCCGAACTTCGCAATCCAAGTCCAACTAGTTCTCCACAACATTCTCGTTCACCGCTCAATATACTTCTAGCTTCATCTTCTTCGTCTAATACTAATACCAATACTAATTCTAATTTAAATGGTGCACAAAACGGAGTTTTACAACGTAGATAAATGTATTTTTATGAAATAAATCATTGTTTTTCAAACTTTTTTTTTTCACAGTTTTCGGAAAAAAATTTCCAGCGTTTGAAAAGATCTTCTTCGACGCCATGAATTAAAAAACCGTCTACAAATCAATTGAAAAACAACCGTATTGGGGTTAAAGGGACACGTTCATTGTTGCAGCAAACAACACATGTCAGCGAATTTTTGTTGCAAAAAACGGCGTGTCCATTTTAACCATTTAATGTTCTCACAAGGGAATTTTTGAAGCTCGGAATTCATTTTATGGAGATTTTACACAATTTAGAAATTTATGCTTATCAATCTAACGAGGTTTGATATTCCGAAATTTTTTCAAACAAAGTTCTTCATGAAAAACTTTGAAATAAACAAGTGAGCTGCAAAAAACGCAAGTTTCAACATTTCAATTTTATTGTGTTACAAGTGATTTTTTGTCAAAAAATGAATGTTCTAGGGTTTCTTTTCATGTCGAAAAACCCCTTACAGTCATTCAATCGAGTTTTGAAAGGGAAAATTGAGCAAACTTCAGGGCTCAATTCTAGACTTCAGACAGATGATTGACGAAAATTGATCACAGATTCTTGTTCTGAGAGTCAAGATCTAGAAAATGATTATCGTTTCGTCGAAAAAACTTCATATTTTCCTGGAAAAAATCTCATGTCAGCGAATTATAGGTTTTTTTTCAATAGAAGAGTGTCAGGCGGTTTTTGAAGAGTATTTTATAGATATTGAAACACTGAAAAATATCCTATAATCTGTTTTCGTGAAATTCCTATCTAAAGCTCAAATTTGAACTCCGAAGTTAACTTCGAAAATTTCAATTTTCTATTTTTCTTGTAGAAATACCCAAAGGATATTCGATACCAAAAGAAACCTAAGAGCATCCGGTTTGTTGAAACACCGGTAAATAGAAGCTTGAAAAAAATACCTACCGGAATTGACCTACGACCTACCCAATATGTGTGTTTTGTTTCAATGTCTAGTCGAGGAAGTCTAGTGGATTTTTGAATTTTTTATTGGAAATTGTTTGGACTGAGCCCAGGTGGGTAAATTTTGGTAAAAATCAAGGTTCTTATGTGAATTGTGTTTTGCCAAGAACGAATCACATCAGCTTTTCAAAATCTATGATATGGCGTATATTATAATTATAGTCATTAGTGAGTTATTCAGCATTTCAGATATTATTTGACTGAAAATCATCACTTTTAGATATTTAGGATCTGGGGTGAGCATGTGTAAGACACATGAAATTATGAAAATTGTAGTTTTACCATGAATTTTAATTTTGAAGGCACGTTTTATATATTTTTAAAAAATCAGTTTTGAGTGAATATGGTATCATCCGAAAGAGAGTTTTAAAATTAAAAATAGTCTCCAAGATTTTGAAAATCGGTTGCTCCTCAACTAAGCGCCACACCAACACGCCTGGTCCTAAACAGTTCTCGGTCTTGAACTTCAAGACCAATGTATACAAAAATATTCCGACTGAATTATATTCAAATGACCTTCGTTTTAAACCTCTCTTTTTTTGTTTTCTATTTTGAACCGGGCGGTCTGCAGCCAGGAACCTTAAAATCTTACAATAGTGTAAAGTATGCTTATTTTTGATTAACAAATAGAAAAATATCACCAGGAAGTGTACTTTCTTTTGTTTTTCCCGTATGTTTTCAATGTTTATCAAAATAAACAAAAAGTTCATCCAAACTGTCTATATATATGTTATGCATAATCGGATTTTAAGGTCACATGGATACATTATAAAAGTGTGACTTTTTGAACGAAAAATAGAGGAAATTCTGGAAATATTCAGAATTTCAGTTGTACTTTTTTGCAAAAACTAACACACCAAAAATTCATCTCAATGACATAGATCTCTTTCAAAAGTCCGTTAATACCCTTTTGCATGTCCTTTGTTAGTCATTTTCTCAATTTTTTCTCTTTTTCATTAAATGTGGCCGAATACCAAAGAAAATAGTTTAGTTAGCAGTTTGTAAAAAAATGAAAATATAGGGTTTTTTTTTTAAATCTACTCAGTAAATAGTGCTTCTCTCAGGTTGTATAAGAATCTGAATAAGAATCTTAACTAAGCGAATAACAATTATTCAATGAGACGTACATATAATGTCGTCATTTGATCGGTCTTTGAACAACTGAAAATCACTTGATTTTTTGCATAAGTTAGAATCGGTTAAAGAAACCTAGACAGTTGGGAATCATTTTTTAGCCATTGTTAATTTTCCCATGAGTTTTCAATTTGTGAAACACGTTTTCAAAATTTTTTTCAAATTGAATTCTGAACTGATTATGTCTCATTTTTTAAAAAGATTTTCCTTTCTGGGAAATTCAAAAAAAAACATGTAAAGCATCAAATGAGCGTTTTCTAGGACACATTCTGAACTTTTACTGGACTTTTATGGATATAAGACAAAACTCAATTGTGCTCCATTGAAAATCAGGGTTTTCCTGAATTAAAACGAAACATTTTTCGATTATCGATATCATAATTGATTTCTACAGGTTCCATTACCTCAGATAACTTGTTCCTGAACAAACACAGAAATTAATTTCAGAAAATGTCAAGCTGTAAAACTTCAATATCCCCTATTTGCAAAAAATTTTGAACTTAAATCCATTTCGTTCTAAGTTCAGTTCCAACTTTCCGCGCACTTCAAATTTTGTACAGTTTTTTTTCTCCAGAAAAAAAAAACAAAACCAAAACTTAGACAATGGCGAAAACATACAGGAAACATTTTATTAAAAATTCTGCGCATTTCGTGTATTTTTTTCAAAAAGTTGTCTTTTCTTTTTTTTTGTTCTTGGCCTCAACTCTTATCTAGAACAAAATCTTCTCTCAAATTACCACCACGTAAGTACAACTTTGATGAGATCTTCATTTTTTGGCAATCCTCGAAAAAAAACGATGATGATGATGATTTGAAACTAGTTTACGATACAATCTCCCCAACTCTTTCCCAATTTTTACTTCCATTTTTATTGTCTCATCAATAATTGAACAGTTTTGCTTTTAAAATATTTTTCCTTCTGTTCATATAACACAAACTCATAAATTTTGCTTTGAAAAAAAAAAAAATGTTTCGACCACGGCAGGATTCGAACCTACAATCTTCTGCTCCGTAGGCAGACGCGTTATCCATTGCGCCACGCGGCCAGGTGTCTGCACCTGTGTGGATTACCAATATATTATTGCACATGCGGTTTGTTGAAATAGGTGTGTCCAAAACTAAATATAGGTCTGATCTATCATAAGACACCAACAAAATAATGTCACGAGATTCCTCGAAAAAAAAGAAAGCGAAAGAAAATATGTATAAAATGTTCACACAGTAATTATTGTAGATATTCCTCGCGGCGATATTCTATTATAATTCGATTTGTCAAGACACCTAAATGTATTATTTCGTCTTCTTCTCACTTTTTGCTTACTATAATCAATCAGTGTAAAAGTCTCGTATGTGTAAACTATCATTTTCTGTATCTTCTATCGTGTTTTATTTGATGATGTTGATGATTATTATGTTTATTATTGGAAATACAATATCCAGTTCCACTCAAATATGCAAATCTTTTTTTTCTGTATTTTACATGTTTTTTCTCGTTCTTTGAACCATTTTCGACGCATTCATATCCCATGTAGTGTGTTGGATAATACGTCCGTCTTTCAATCGAGAGGTCGCTGGTTCGAACCCAACATGGGTCGTTTTCCTTTTCGAGATTGAACTTCTTTCTTCCTTTTTTTTCTAGCCGAACCAACAAGAAAAAAAGCAATTTCATTGATTAGATTATTTTGTCAAGGTTACATTCGAAATCGTTTAAAAAGATGTGTGTTTTCCCAGAAAAAACAACAACCCTCACTTATTTTTCAAGTAGTCTCATATTTCTACAAACCGGTCTTTAGATGGCTGCTTGCTGCTGCGCAAATCTTTGTCCGACAAAAAGGACGTTTTTTATCATCATCATTTTATTTTGCTCAAAATATTTCCTTTTTTGCTGTTTTTATATTTCTATAAATATGTATATATAAAAAAAGAAACTTAATAAAACATGGAAAAAAGACCCTGGGGAAATACACCTTATGTATCTTCTATCATATATTTTGTCTATTTCTTATATTTTTGCAGGACAAAAAAAATTGAAGCTAATTGTCTTTTTGGACCTCGGCCAATAGACACATGTTTTTATTAGAAGTGCTTTTATGATCTCTTTTTTTGTGTGTTTCATTCTTCATCGAAAATTCAAAATTTTCTCGATTTTTTCAGGTGAAATGGAGGATGAGCGGAGTTTGCTGCAGAAATTACGAGCGTGAGTTTGAGTTTGAATTTGAATTTGAATTTTTTATAGATTCAAACCAATAAACCACTTTGATTTCATTTCACTTCAAAGGTCAAAAGTCATTTTGAACCAGTTTTTGTAGGACGAAAAAAATTAAAAAAAAAACAAATTGAAAAACAGTTCTCAAATAATCATGAAAAATATGATTGAAAATGCGTTTTCAAGTGGATCAATCTAGAAGACAAAGGTTTTGAGTGTTCGGAGAAATTGACTGAAGAGTACTGTAGTTTGAAAATGTCTAAAAATAAAAAAACTAACAAGGCTATTAAAAAGTAGTAAAAGTAGGTAAATAAAAAAACTGAACAACTAAAAAGAAGAGGATCATCGAAATTTTATATAGGTTAGAAAAAACTATGATATTCAATGGTTTCGATATTGAACTTTGAATATTTTGACTCTAATTGTGAGCTAGGAAAAAAAAATACTGAATATTTATGATTTTAGGTATATAAGTATGTAAAATGTAATGCAATTTTAACCTAAAAATAAACCAGGCTTGATTTTCCGAAAAAAGCCATATTAAAGTTGAAAGGTCGGGTTGGGGCAGTTGGCAAGTTGCTCCTTAGTGAAAGAGCACATTTTTTTTAGGTATAACCTTCGAAGGATTTATTTCTAGTTTTCGAGAAATTTATATTTGAAAAACGAAATTTGAGACCTTTCATGTATCCAAGTTTCTAACTTTGTAAATTATATCCTTAATTTGAGAAACATTTGCCAAACCCTTTACCTTTCTGATCATTTTCCAATCAAAAATCCTTCAATTTACCTATTGACATATGAACATGTGATTAATTATAAATTTATTCATTAGATGACCTGCCCTAATTTTATAACGGTTTTGAGATAAAATGGTAAAGCGTATATGAATTCACAGTTTAAAAAAATTAGAATCTCATGAAGATCAACTTGAATAGACTTTTCTGCTCCATTGAGGAAAAACAATTCGTTTCGAGTACGGTATGTGAACATTTTCGTCAATCTGTGTATTTTTTGTGCAAACACGAAAAAAATGCTGTAAATTTGAGCGACTTTTAAAAAGATATGAATGCACAATTTTTTTTTGAAAACTCTTGGGAAGATGAATAAAGGGAAAAAATAGGTATACTTTTTATTTTTTGAAAAGAAAGAGCACCCTCGGAATAGTAAAACCTCCAAGGGAATTTTCACCGAAAAGCCTAGTATTCGAGAAATTTGGATTTCAAAATTTTTTTGAACGTACAGCTATACGTGGGTAATTGAAATCGCACAGTGATTTAACGCTGCCATCTGATATAGAGAGAGTTTTGAGAAATAGAGAATAAAGGCTCTTTGATCTACTAGAATAATTGTGGGTCTAAGAATTAGAAAATTAATATCAAACGTATTTGTTGAGTTAAAAATATAAATCATGTTAGAATATGTGTTTAACGATTTTTGACTCGGTTTCAAGCAAATGTACCTGAATTTCCGTCGGTTTAAATAGGTTTCTCAAAAACAAATCCTAGACTCACAATTTTAAGGAACATGTAGATCACACGAGACACGCTTTTTCTCTGCGCTCTCTTCTGTATGGCTTGGCAGCCTCCTTAATATTTTAAATCACCGTGCGTATGTGAAAATTTCTCGAATACTAGGCTTTTCGGTGAGAATTCCCTTGGAGGTTTTACTATTCCGAGGGTGCTCTTTCTTTTAAGATCCACTTATTTTTTCCCTTTGCCCCCCCCCCCTTTAAAATCGACGAAACCTATTGGAAAGAGAATCCAACAATGTAAATATAAGCATTCCGAAATATCCAGTAATATCACCTGAAAAACTGAAAATATCATGGTTTCACATTTTGAGATGCTTCTATTGACAGTGTTGGCTTCAATTTACAATTGGGTTTTTCGATTTTCATTGATATCGAATTCAGCCGAGAGTGTTGCTTTGAAAAACCAATTTTTGCAGTTATCCACCCTCGGTGTTCTTCATGCTTGGCAATGAATTCTGTGAACGTTTCTCGTTCTACGGAATGAAAACCATTCTCTTCATATATCTAATAACCGAACACGAATTTGCTCCAAGTACGGCCACATTCATATATCACGCATTCGCCTGCATCGCCTATTTCACCCCGTTGATTGGCTCAATTTTAGCCGATTCCGTTTTCGGTCGATTCAAAGTAATCTTATATGGCAGTATAATCTATGTCATTGGCCATATTTTACTCTCAATTGGAGCTGTTCCATTTTTATCTTATGGTGGGTAGAGAATGAAGAAAACAAAAAGAAATCATTGGCTCTTTCCAGGTGTCCGCTCATCTATGGATTTCTCCGGTCTTTTTGTGATCGCCTTCGCCACCGGATGCATTAAACCATGTGTGTCAGCATTTGCAGCCGATCAATTCGAAGAACATCAAAAAGATCTTCGCTCTCAATTCTTCTCCTTTTTCTACTTTGCCATCAATGCTGGAAGTCTTTTCGCCATTCTCATTACACCAATTCTTCGTGGACGTGTTCAATGTTTCGGCAATCCTCATTGTTTTCCATTGGCGTTTGGTGTTCCAGGAGTATTGATGGCGTTGGCGTTGGTGTTGTTTTTGATGGGATGGGCGATGTATAAGAAATATCCACCAAGCAAGGAAAATGTTATCGCCAAGGTTACGGAGGTCATCTACACTTCACTTCGCAAAATTATCAGAGGGTAAGGAAGAAAAATGCAAAATGATTTCAGAAGAGACCGCGATGGAGTCGCGCTCGCATAACCTCACTCTGTCTGGTTGCCAAAAAGAGTCAGATTTTTTATTTAAAATTTATTTTTCGCGGGCTAAAGGTTTTTTTACAAAAAAAATCCTCGAGATTGAACAGTGAAAAATTCTCCAAGAAAAGCACAGTAAATTGAAACGTGTCCATGGCCGACTGGTTAACGTGCGTATCTTTCGAACGAACGATGACGGTTCGGTTCCCTCATGTGTCAAAATATATTTTTTAATTTTTTTTTCAATTTTAAATAATAGAACATGCTCTTTCAAAAATGTTTCACATTCATTTAGAGGGATCGAAAAACAGTTATTCTATTAGAGAAAAATTTTTTTTGTCGCATTTGGGAACCGAACCGTCGTTGTTTGTTCAAAAGGCACGCGTGTTAACCAGTCAGCCATGGACACGTATCTTCATAGTTTTTTTTACTATACTTCTCATTCAGATCTGACAAACCTGTGAATCACTGGTTGGACCATGCTGCCCCGGAACATTCTCAAAAAATGATCGACTCTGTTCGCGCTCTTCTCAACGTCGCTGTCATTTTCTGTCCTCTCGTCTTCTTCTGGGCACTCTTCGATCAACAAGGTTCCACTTGGGTTCTCCAGGCTCGACGACTTGATGGAAGAGTTGGACACTTTTCCATTCTTCCCGAGCAAATTCATGCGATCAATCCGATTTGTGTGCTCATTTTGGTTCCAGTATTTGAGGCATGGGTTTATCCAGCATTGCGAAAGATCACTAAAGTTACACCATTGAGAAAAATGGCGGTAGGTGGATTGTTGACCGCATTCTCTTTTTCGATCGCTGGTGGATTACAGGTGAGTATGATCTGAATTTTACCAGGTAAATTATGATCAGGGCTCCATTTTCAGCTCTTGAAACTGAAATGGTCAATCAAAACAAAATTTCAAAATCATATCCATAATTCGTCTTTTTCTGATAATTGTAAAAAAAAACAAATCATTACGTTTTTTACGTGGCATAGACCAGACCGACAACTTTTTTTCGTTGCAAATATTGACTTGTCTCTTTAAACCAATACGGTAGGTATTTAACGATTCAGACATTTTTTTCACGTTATTTTTTATTGGGGCGTCAAAACGTCGAAAAAACTGTATAAAACTACAGAAAAAACAGAAAAAACTACAGTAATGGCTTAAAGGGACATGTTGACTTTTGCAATAAACTTTTCTGGTCTGCTCATATATTTTTGGACAAATTTTCGGCTTTTTAGAATTTCACGTATGGAAATATATTTCCATAGACACATTTTATTTGGTTTTTTGCATATTGCAGAAAAAAAAACTTCCTTATTTTTACCTTAGAGTATACCTAAAATTTTATGTTGCAAAATTGACCTGTCCTTTTGAACCAATACGGTCCCTTTCGCACGATTTGAATAAGTTGGCCCCTTTAATCCATATATATTACTGAATGATAAAAGAAAAAAGGTAAAATTTTCCGAAATTTTTATGTTCGCCAATTATATCAATCTCACCACCGATGTTTTTCAAAAATGCGGATTTTCTTCATTATTCTTTTGAGTTGTAAACTTTTTTATGCGCCTAGGAAATATGCAATAAAAACATACCCGATTATTGTCGACTCTCAATAAAAACTTTTCCCAGCAAAAAAAACTTATTTTATTTTAGCTTATCGTCAATGAAACAATGGAATACCCTCCCGCATTGGGACAAGTATATGTCCAACGGATTGGTAATGAATCACTTGTTCATGATTTCAATGGAACTTTGGATAAAACACTTCCAACTGGAAAAACTGAAATGATGGCTGGTATATATCAATTCAATACCGGGTTGGATAATGAGAAGAAAACTGTGAATTTCTCGACACCGAATAAGGGATATGTTATGGCCGCGTTCAGATTACAAAAGGAAACGTGAGTTTGAACAACTGGATTTAGCTGGGATGAAAAGGAAAGTTGACATATTTCAGAAGAATCGTCTCATTTGATTATAAAGTTGAGAAAACCGACAATGGTGCAACTCGAGTATTTGTGGTCTCTCCATTTGACACACCAAATCACAATGTTTATGCTGTAAATAGCAAGTAAGTAACAAAAGATGAGACCGATAAATATCTATGACCTAATTTTGCTTCACATAATTTTTTGTGATTCAGCAAAATCTGGAAACGAAACAGGTCAACTAGGAAGTCCAACTGGGGTTTTCCTGGACTCGATTTTCAATGTCCCCAATGTTCAATGTCCCCATGTCCCCAAATTTCAATGCTCAGACAAGACACAGTTCGACCTGAGTTTGTCCCCTTCAGTTTTTTTTAAAGATAACCGTTATCAAAAGAGCTATATTTGATTTCTCAAAGGAAGTCTGTGGAAAAGTGAAAATACTTTAAGCAAGGGTGATATTCGCAAAATCGCGTTAAAGAGAAAGAAAAGTTTTGCTAAATGTCGCCATTGAGATCCGCATCAGTTTTTTTGTTTGCCATGCACACATACACAAACCAAAAAGTTTGATTTTTCAAAAATACAAAAATTAAAAAAAAATGTTTAAAAAAAAAGGATGTGAGCGGCAGAGCATGTTTGCTGCCGGTGGCTCTTTTGGCTCGTTTTTTGCACACTTCCACCTTATAACGCAGTTAACCTTATTATCTATCTACTGTTTCTATACTATGTCTCAAGCTTTTCACCGGCTTTTTTCTAACTTCGGTGTTTCACACACTTCCATCTCCGTAGTCATAGGGTTGTAAAAACATGGTTCTAGTTTTGGATGTTCAATTGCCAGTAGAAACCCATACCTAAACCCAGCCTAACCAATGACTCATTCTCAATTTTATTCCTTTCAGTGGTGATATTCTCAGTCAATGTCCATTGGTGTCTGGTTCCCATGTCGACATTATCCCCGGCATCGTAAGCGATCCAAACGTTAAAATCTACTGGGGCGCCAAATGCAACAGCACCCTTCTCTCCTCATGCCCACCAAACATGCCACACATCGATCTCAACGCTCAAATGGGCGCCGTCCACGTTCTTCACATCCACGAATTCACCACCGAAAAGGATCTCGACCTTCTCGTTCGTCCCAATTCCGTCAGCATCCTCTGGTCATTGCCTCAATATATTATTATCACTCTCGGCGAAGTGCTCCTCTCAGTCACTGGTTTGGAATTTGCCTATTCACAGGCGGCACCGAATATGAAGAGTGTTTTGACAGCTATGTGGTTATTAACTGTTTTCGCTGGTAATTTGGTGGCAATGTTGATATCGGGAACAAGACTTATTCCGAATCCAGCATTGGAATTCTTCTTCTATTCCATTTTGATGTGTATTGTCATGGGAGTCTTCATTCTTTTAGGTGAGTATATATTATCTTTGACCTCACTTGAGTCAAGTGTTGTTTTTTTTCAGCCATGCAATATACATATGTTGAAGAGCAGGATGAAGATGATGATGATGATGATGATTCGATTCGAATAGATGAAAAGAAAAATATTGAAATGTCTGAAAGGATCTCTGAAAATAACAATGCTTAAAACCATATTGGTTTGACATATTCTTGACCTGATCTAGTCATCCTTCCCCTTTCTTCCTTTAAATTATTATTATTATTAATTTCATTGTCTTCTAGAAGTTTTGTACATACTTTGAGACTTTTGATGTCATTGCTACTTACTTACATAATAAACTTGGAGATTTGAATGGGAAATTGGGAAATTAAGGCAACAATATGACAGAGTTGTGTGAACCAAACTAGACATTGATAGAACTTTGTTGAAGCAAAACATGAACTAGGAGACCGACTAAAATACCCAAATTAGATATAAATTCACATCTGCATCACATAGAACTGATCAGCTAAAAACAGGAATGGGTACTGCATTTTCTGAACTATAAACATGAACCTCAATGCCAAAATACCGTGAATACTGTAATATAAGCGCACCCAACGCGACTGCAAAGAACGAGAATATCTCAGAAACGACAAGAGTCATCAAAAAGTGATCAATTACAAAATTGAAGATCTTGACATGATCTACAACTTTGTAATTGACCACTTTTTGATAACTCTTGTCGTTTCTGAGATATTCTCATTCTTCGTAAACAACACTTGTTGCACTGAAATCATGCCTATCTGAGGCTTGGCACCCTTCCCTGTTATAAAAACAAAATAATACCGATTCACAAACTAAAAGTCACAAAAATTAGAGGTTTAAAAAACAAAAAATATTTTTGTTAATAGTGACAACGGAGAAATTGAATTATGGGGGGAAAAAAAAAGAAAAAAATGATTACAACTTTTTTGAAGAGAAACAAGAACATTTGAAAAAAAAATCCCCCCCGCGTGTTCGCAATGGAGCACACTTTCTCATTTGACGAACAAACGTGTTCGATTTTGTTGATTTTTGAACCCTCTGCTGTTTTTTTTCTGGTGTTTCCAAACATTTAAGTTCACAACTTCATTTTAAAATTTTCAGCAATTTCTCGTGAAAAAAATTCTAGATTTCTTGTCTCCCAATGAAAAGTCCATTTTGTCACAACAAATGTGAACAAGAACTGGATTGAATTTTTCAAATTGATTACCAACCTTACAAGTTTAAACATTTTCAGATTAACAAGGCAATAGTTTCAGGTCAGTATGAAGTTTCTTGGCAAAGTATATATCATTTTACAGTTATTTTAGAATCCCTGAAAATATGTGATTTAAAAAAACCTAATATCCTCTTAAGTTCGTTAAACCATTTTATATAAAAATTAAATTTTTTCTCTGTTTCATGTTTCCTATATCTTAAAAAAAAGGAAGTTTACTAGTGCAAGGTGTTGAAATGAAGAATCCAAAATTAGAAAAGAGCAAGCAGAAACGAAAAAATGTAACTTCAAAGTCAGATCACGTCTTAAAATTTCTGTATGGGAAAAAGAGAAGATGCTCCACTTTTGGGCTCTCATTGCACGGTCTCCCGTAAACCTAGACTGCGTGGGATATCTACCATAAAGTACCTTTTTACACAATTCGTATTGACCTTTCTCTTCTTTCCAGATTCCAATAAATAAACAATGTTCAATATTTTTTCCAGGAACCTTCCAATTTATCACCGACCCCTTTCCAATATCTAATCTTTGTATTTATCCGAATTTTTTGTTGCTCCCCACATTCTCCTCTTCGTCTTCTCCTTCTTCCTCTAAATTGTGATTCTTTCGGCTGCCACCAACGCCTGTGATACGAGAGATTGAGTGATGAGAAGAGACGCCGACAGACATAGAGCGTCGGCGTCTCTCCATCTAGCACACTCTATCGTCAACCGCCCGTCCGGGATGGAGCTGTAACAAGCAAGAAGGAAACGAAAAGAAGTAGTTTTTCAACACGGCAGAATGAGAAGAAGCATTTTTCTTTTTCTTCTTCAAGAAAAAAAATGAGAAAGAAAGAAAGATGGTTGTGTATGTGATGGATTGAGAGGAAGAACATGAGCTAAATAGTTCAGAAATCACCTATGCTGTGTTTTTATTTTAAAGTGCAATGTCTTGAGCTGCCGGAAGAAAAAGAAAATACCTGGAAAACGATCAACCTGGTAAAAATTTTATCAATGTACGTAGATGTGAATTGATCAACTGATTTTCTAAATCATGTTTTCCGACGGTCGGAAGCATCCAATGGAACTCTATAAAAGTCCAGTAACTCATTTCGACCCTGACATGAAACAGTGATCATAATTCGAGCACGAGTGGCTAATCACATTGCGGCATTTTGTTCATCGACTTCGCAATATTTTCTGTGAAAAATTCTTCTAAGTTCTTACTATATCGAAATTGTTGTTTCACCATCTTAAACAATTATCAACCTTTGGAACCTAAAAGTAAAAATACTGTCGCCTCAAGACCATTTTCAAAAAGCCTAACTACTGATCTGCTCAAGCTCAAATATTCTATCTGATCCGAGAAAAAACGGTTTTCTTATTGTAGGGTTGAAATTATTAGAGCACACGGTGATTTAAAATATTAAGGAGGCTGCCAAGCAATACAAAAGAGAGCGCAGAGAAAAAGCGTGTCTCGTGTGATCTACATGTTCCTTAAAATTGTGAGTCTAGGATTTGTTTTTGAGAAACCTGTTTAAACCGACGGAAATTCAAGTACGTTTGCTTGAAACCGAGTCAAAAATCGTTAAACACATATTCTAACATGATTTATATTTTTTACTCAACAAACACGCTTGATATTAATTTTCGAATTCTTAGACACACAATTTTTCTAGTAGATCAAAGAGCCTTTATTCTCTATTTCTCAGCACTCTCTCTATAACAGATGACAGTGTTAAATCACTGTGAGCATTAGAAGAGCAACCAATATGGCCTAGAAATCCAAACAATACAGTACTTTTTGAAAAATATCAAGAAAAATATGTTATTTCGTTCTCTAGGCCACCCTCTAATTTTTTTCGTATTCACAATACCCAGAAATTAGAATATCTCGGCTACAAAAGCAAATGTGCTCAAATGCGAACTTTTTCTTTTGTAGGACTTTTCTTTAAAAATTCCTTATGATTTGAGAATGGTGTAAAAACCGCAAGTGTCATTATTGAGCCTTGATGTTGAACAGTATCAAAATTTGGTTTGACCTCGCTGCAGAAAAAAGAAAAAATTTGTTCGAGTTTCGGATCCCACACCGTTCCCACAGAGTTTGTGTATTTGAGCGTCGTTTGTGATGTTTTGTTGACAACCGTAGCGTTATTGTTTTTATTGAACTTTGTTCGGTAAAAAGCGAAAACAGTTATTTATGACCTTAATGTTATGCAAGGAATATTTACACTTTCCTAGACAATTTCTGTTCTCAATGGATGCTCAAAAAGTTCTACAAAGAAAATGAAAAATATCTCTGTGTGTATTGGAGCGCATTTGCCCTAGAATTCAAAGTTTTAGGCCAGATTTTCTTTTTGCGCAGCTCATAAGGAATCTTTAAATAACATCAAGGTTCATAAAAACTAGTACTCTTTTTTTGCAGAAGAAAACTACGGCAGCAAACAACAAACACCACAACTTACTGTATGAACGGTGTGTGAACCCGATTTCAAATAATGTTATTTTTCCATGAAACAACTTGCCCATTATTTCAGATCCTATGTTTCATATTTCTCATATTCTTCTTTGTTTTTCCCATTTCAAATAAAACATTTTTGCAATATTTTTTTTTTTTTTTTTTGAAAATAAAAAGCGATTATTGGGATAATGGAATTCGGTTGGAAGAAAAGATGAACAGTTGGCAATGAAAAAATATATTTGTGTGTTTTGTTTTGCGGATCAAGTAAAAATAGAAATATATCGAGAATTGTATCAATGAAAAATTGGTTATAATGGGTGATATGCTTTGTTTGAAAATAATAATATTTTCATGGAGGGTGTAGGACCAAAAACGAAAATTCCCTATAAAAATAAGCCGGATGTTTTGAAAGCCAAAAGACATTTGCCGACTTGGTATAATCTGTACTCAGAAAGCTACAGAAGCTCATTCTGAAACTTAGATATGGGAAAAAAAAAACTGTTGCAAGATTAATTATTGTTCGGTTGATTCAAACTAGTAGTTTTTTGCATATGGGGAATTTGATCATCAGGTTCTCGTGATTACTGTACTTTTTTAACTAGTTCAAAAAATATCAAGTTTTATGACGCTCCAATTGTCCATATATCCAGTCGAGATACTCAATCAGAGTTTTTGAGTCCAAAAATTACAGACATGAACTTCAGAAGCTCTTCAGAAACAAGTCATCTGGGGTAATCGATCCCGTAGAAACCGTTTTTGACATTTATAATCTAACTAAATGACATCTGACGGTTAAAACACAGCTTCTGAGTTTTGGGTGATACTCACTGTGAAGACTACTGTACTTTTAGTTTTCCTATTCTCTCTGACATAAGTTTTCTTGGGCAGTTTCACCTGTAGAAATCAATTATGACAGTGAAAATCCAAAATAGTTACAGATCACATGTTCGGCTCATACTACAGACAAAAAACTTGCTAAAAATAGTCTCCATCGACTAGAGCTCAAAGCTGGAGTTACTGGAGTACATTTAGAACATGGAGTGTACCTGGATCAGGATCTGATCTGTTTAGTTTGGTGTGCTCTTTTTTCTGAATTTTCGGTTTTTGGTATATTTGTAGGTGAAAAAAATACGAGCCCATCATTTTCGAATTGGACTCAAAGATAACGTTACTCAAGCATGTGCCTGATCCTATTATTATGATGTGCTCTTTTTTTGTGAGTTTTTATTGTTTTTAGCATATTTTCAGGTGAAAAACAACCAAGTTCAGGATGTCATTTTTAGACCCCAGTCAGAATAAGATGATGAGTAGGCTCGAGAATATTCCAGTCATTCTTGTACCCGTGTCAGATCCAACCTAACATCTGTAAATGCTCCACAATTTTAGTCGACGGGACATTCCTGGGAAATCGTTTGGAAATCTTTCTTCTGAAGTTATACTCCATATATAGTCAAAAGTTAAACCCCTCAACCGGGAAATCCCTCTAATCTTATTTAGGAGGTCCATTTTAGGTATTACATCAGTCATAGTAGATATTTCATCCATCACATTCCTAGTTTTTTGTTACTTTTTTGTTGTTTTTTGTTCTAAACAACAAACTAACAACACCTATGTATAATATCCATGTATCTATATCTCGACTTCTCTTCAGCGTAGGCGTCTCTTTCTCTCATCTCTCTTTATCATTTTTCCAATGCATCCTTGTTGTATGCTATGCTCCACCGAAACATTACACATATATCTATCTCCTCCTGCCGGGAGAGGATTCGAATAATAGGGCGTGGCCTCCTCGGGTGCCATCCTCCCCATCCACACTCCTACTTCACTCAATATACCTACTTTCATTCCATCAATGTTTCTTGATTTTTGCAGTCATTTTTATCTTTTATCAGCATTAGACTGTTGTTTTTTGTAGATCCTCAACACTCGGGAGCACATTGAGGATAACTCTAACTAGAAAAACCGACCAATCAAAATGAATGACAACGAGAAGGATCCATCATGGCCATATTTGAAACGCTCGAGAGAGCAGATCATGGAAGTGAGTTGGAGAAAAATGATATACAATTATATTGTCATACTGTAAAAATATTATGAGACTGTGAATTTATGCAATTTCGAGTGTGATTTTTCAGAAACTATATCTAACTGATAAGTATAGGAATACAAACTCATAAAAGACTTCGAACAGTGTTTTTTCTTCAAAAATCACTATATGCCCTTTTGAAAAAAAATGTACACTTTCTAGTAAGGTGCATGCTATGTTTTTTTTTTAATTTTAGGCTTAAGCTTAGAAAATAAGACACATTTGTTAATATTTTCAGTTGTGAAGGAGTGCTCTTTTATACCATTTTTTTTAAGATTTTGTACCTTTAATTTAAAGACTGAAATTTTTTTTGAAAAATATTCAGAAAATTTCCCAAATTACAGTTTCAAAAAGAAACACTTCTACAGTACCCTCTCACAACTCGCATATCTTACTAATTTTTATTGTATTCTTCATTGGAATATGATAGGTTTGATGTGCATGTTTGGGCTGATGTTGTAGTTTTTTTTAGATGTAAAATTTCCCGATTTATAACAGGATATCTTTAGCTTACTGTAGTTTCAGCTTTCGGTCTGAAACAATTCCGAATTTTTTTTAACAATATGAAAAGGGTAAACGGAAACGTAGAGAATCGATAATTTGACAAAATTCTAAATCCATAAATAAGATCGTCAATTGAGCATATTTTACCAATTAGAATTTGAGTTATGTATATATTAAATGTTTGATCTGCAGGCTTTGAATGGTACTGTAGTGTCTTGGACTGAGGACAATTGTGTTTTCTCATCTGAATATTCAAATTTTTATATCCTCGAAAAAGTCATTCAGTACCTCCAATAACCTGTACCCAAAATTAGTAAATAACAAACGGTTACTAAAGTTTTAATTTTGAGTATTAAAAAGTTCACGAATCAGAATTTTTCATATAGAAATACGCTGATCAATAAGGTAGTCTTGTAAAATTCGGTTATGACATCAAAAATCATTTTTACACTTAAAAATAGACATAATCTTTAGAGCACAATGTCCCTGACACCAGATAGAATGAAATTTAAACTATCAATGAGGAAAATTTTTGAATTTGACAGTTACATATGCAGACAGAAAACAGAATCTAGAAACTCACTAAAAGTGAGTATAAACCAAAATTAAATGTGTAAATTGCGCTCTATCGATAATCATGTATTTTCTACCGTGAGATTACTAGATTTTTGATGTCAGAATCGGTTTCTACAGATCCGGATACCATAATAACTTGTTTCTGAGAAGATTCAGAAATTCGTGTGAGTAAATTTCGAACAACAACCATTCCAATTTCAGGATCAATCGAAGCCATATGATTCGAAGAAAAATTGCTGGATTCCGGATGCGGAAGAAGGATATTTGGCGGCCGAAATCACCGCCACCAAGGGTGATCAAGTCACTGTTGTCACCGCTCGCGGAAACGAGCAAACCTTGAAAAAGGAATTGGTCCAAGAGATGAATCCACCAAAATTCGAGAAGACCGAAGACATGTCCAACTTGACATTCTTGAACGACGCCTCAGTTCTTCACAACTTGCGTGCTCGTTATGCCGCTATGCTTATCTACGTAAGTTTAAGGGACCATCTAGATAACTACAGTAATCTCTCTCTTCATGATTCTCTCTCTTTTTTTGCCGTCGTCGTTGTTTTCTTTCTTCTTTTGCTTTCTCTTGGCTGAGTGGGAGTTGTAAAAAGATGCAAACTTTACACTAAAATGTACACAACACAATCACATCTGTGCCTAGAAAAGAGAGATTCTTGGAAATTCTCGTATCGTATAACGGGGCGAGAAGAGAGAGAAAGATATGAACACATGTCTAGATGAAAAACGAAACAAAACAAAAAAAGAAACTATAATATTAGATAAAACAAAAAAAAAAACAACAAAAAAGAACTTTTGAGAAAAGAACATGAATCAGGGAACCAGGATAAGGTTTATTTTGAGCTGGAACCTTATAACATCTTCAAATGATTAATCACGATGAAGGCCTTTTAAAACCAATGAGACCTTACAGTCCAAATTAGGCCTTTTTGAGCAACCAAAAGCCTATTTGATCTAAGCCTTTCAGAGCCTACTCCAGGCCTTTTTGGATAACTTCCAAGTTATACAAATCTTCAATAGACTTCTATTAACATATAGTTGAAATTAGGCCCTTCTGCCTTAACTTTGAAGCCTTAATGTTGGATTTGGCTTTCGGACCACATGTAAAGCTATTTTTAGACCTAATATTTTGGGCCGTCTTTGCCTACTAAAGGCCCATTCAATCCAAGCCAAATAGGCTTTTCTACCAAGAGTCCGATTTTACTCTTGGTGAGGAGTTTTTAATTCCTTAATGTTAAAATTAAAATCCTTAATCTAAGAAAATCCTTAATTTTAAAGCTCTAAGGTTGGAAAAATAGTTAGCTAAAATCATTATTTCCTATTTCTGAATCCGTAGTCTCGGGCAAGTTCAATAAAAACCGAACTATCGAACCTTAAAATAGATTATTACGGAAGATCGATTTCAACCTCTGAAAATCATAAACAGGTTCCAAAATTTTTGAACTATTGTAAGGTCATTTTTAAAAAACCAAATCAGGTTAGGTTTTTTTCTAAGACACTACAGAACAAGAATCTGAGATACAGAAAATTATACACAACCAAAAATGTTATAAACTCCTCCAATATTACCAAAAACTCACATTTTTCATTTTCAGACCTACTCTGGACTTTTCTGCGTCGTAATCAATCCATACAAACGTCTTCCAATCTACACCGATTCGTGTGCCCGTATGTTCATGGGAAAGAGACGTACCGAAATGCCACCTCACTTGTTCGCCGTCTCCGATCTAGCCTACCGTAACATGTTGCAAGATCACGAGAATCAATCCATGTTGATTACCGGAGAATCGGGAGCCGGTAAAACCGAAAACACCAAGAAGGTTATTTGCTATTTCGCCGCCGTCGGTGCGTCGCAACAAGAGGCCGCAGGAACCGCTGCGCCAGCTGGTGAAAAGAAGGTCACCCTTGAAGATCAAATCGTTCAAACCAATCCAGTATTGGAGGCCTTCGGTAACGCCAAGACTGTCCGTAACAACAACTCATCCCGTTTCGGAAAGTTCATCCGTATTCACTTCTCAAAGGCCGGACGTCTCGCGTCTTGCGATATTGAACATTGTGAGTTTTTTTCTTGAGAAGAACCTTATGATCAATCAATGAAAATTTCTAGATCTTCTCGAGAAATCTCGTGTCATTCGTCAAGCTCCAGGAGAGCGTTGTTACCATATTTTCTACCAAATCTTCTCTGACTTTAAGCCACAACTCAGAAAGGAGCTTCTTTTGGAGAGACCATTGAAGGACTACTGGTTTGTCGCCCAAGCCGAGTTGACCATCGACGGTATCAACGATACCGAAGAATTCCAATTGACTGATGAAGCATTCACCATCTTGAACTTCTCCGATCAAGAGAAGCAAGAATGCTACAAATTGATGGCCGCTTTGATGCACATGGGTAACATGAAATTCAAACAACGTCCACGTGAAGAACAAGCCGAACCAGACGGTACCGAAGATGCCGACAGAGCCGCCGAAATGTACGGAATCAACAACGAAGAATTCCTCAAAGCTCTTACCAAACCACGTGTCAAGGTCGGAACCGAATGGGTTGCCAAGGGACAAAACGTGGAACAAGTCACATGGGCTGTCGGTGCCATGGCCAAGGGTCTTTATTCGCGTGTGTTCAACTGGTTGGTCAAGAAGTGTAACTTGACTCTTGATCAAAAAGGAATTGATCGTGATTATTTCATCGGTGTGTTGGATATCGCCGGTTTCGAAATTTTCGATTTCAACTCTTTTGAACAACTTTGGATTAACTTCGTAAACGAGAAACTCCAACAATTCTTCAATCACCACATGTTCGTTCTTGAACAAGAAGAATACGCTCGTGAAGGAATTCAATGGGTCTTCATCGATTTCGGTCTTGACTTGCAAGCCTGTATCGAACTTATTGAGAAGGTAATTAACTTGAAAAAAATCTAATTCCTTGTTTTTTTTCGAAAACGAAAAAATAAAAAGTGAGCAACGTAATTCAAAGGAACACATCAATTTTAGACTGGGTCTTACCACGCTTTTATTAATTTTGATATGCCCTTCAAAATACGATACTGCTTTGTTATTCCTTTCAAAAACCAATTTCAAAAATTTTACCCAAAAAAAGAAAAGAAAAAAGTGAACACAGTAGTTCAAAGGAACACTTATACTCTGTATTGGGTCTCACCACGCCTTACTATATTTCATAGTGTTCCTTTGAATTACGGTGCTAATTTTTTCTTGTTTTATTCAAGTTTGAAAAAGGCGCTGGAAGTTTTGGAAAATGAGGTTTTTAAATTTGTGCTTTGTTTCAGCCACTCGGTATCATCTCCATGCTCGATGAAGAATGTATCGTACCAAAGGCTACTGACTTGACATTGGCCCAAAAATTGGTCGACCAACATCTTGGCAAACATCCAAACTTCGAGAAGCCAAAACCACCAAAGGGCAAGCAAGGAGAGGCTCACTTCGCCATGCGGCACTACGCCGGAACTGTCCGTTACAATTGCTTGAACTGGCTCGAAAAGAACAAGGATCCACTCAACGACACCGTCGTCACCGTCATGAAAGCCTCCAAGATCAACGCCTTGTTGGTTGAAGTCTGGCAAGACTACACCACTCAAGAAGAGGCCGCCGCCAAGGCCAAAGAAGGAGGTGGTGGTGGTGGAAAGAAGAAGGGAAAGTCCGGATCTTTCATGACCGTCTCTATGCTATACAGAGAATCATTGAACAACTTGATGACTATGCTTCACAAGACTCACCCACATTTCATCCGTTGTATCATTCCAAACGAGAAGAAACAATCAGGAATGATCGATGCCTCGTTGGTTCTTAACCAATTGACATGTAACGGTGTGCTTGAAGGTATCCGTATTTGCCGTAAAGGATTCCCCAACAGAACCCTTCACCCTGACTTTGTCCAACGTTACGCTATCCTCGCTGCCGCTGAAGCCAAGTCATCTGATGACAAGAAGAAGTGCTCAGAAGCCATCATGTCCAAATTGGTCAATGACGGTTCATTGAACGAGGAAATGTTCCGTGTCGGTCTCACCAAGGTCTTCTTCAAGGCCGGAGTTCTTGCTCATCTTGAGGATATTCGTGACGAGAAGCTCGGAAACATTCTCACCGGATTCCAAGCTCAAATCAGATGGCATTTGGGATTGAAGGATCGCAAGAGAAAGATGGAGCAACGCGCCGGACTTCTCATCGTTCAACGCAACGTTCGCTCGTGGTGCACTTTGCGCACATGGGAATGGTTCAAGCTTTACGGAAAGGTCAAGCCAATGCTCAAGGCCGGAAAGGAAGCCGAAGAGCTTGAAGCTATCAATGACAAGGTATGTATACTATTCTTAAAGACACCTAGAGACTTGGAAATCTAAAACATTTTTATTCATTTTTTTTTTGATTCGCAGGGGAAAAAGTGTGTAATTTGTCGTCACAGTGTGACACACACAATTTGACGAAAATGTTCACAAACCGTGTGGGACTGATTTTAATTTTTTTTTTTGTGAAGAAAATTATTGTTTCCAATTGATTGGCTAGGTGTCTTTAATTGCCATATATTTAGCTCTCCCTATATTTTCCATTTTTTAGGTCAAAGCCCTTGAAGAGTCGCTCGCCAAGGAGGAGAAACTCCGCAAGGAACTTGAAGACTCATCCGCCAAATTGGTCGAGGAGAAGACCCAATTGTTCACCAACTTGGAATCCACCAAGGGACAATTGTCTGATGCTGAAGAGCGTTTGGCTAAGCTCGAGACACAAAAGAAGGATGCTGATAAGCAATTGGCAGAGATGAACGATCAACTCGCTGATAACGAAGATCGTACCGCTGATGTTCAAAGAGCCAAGAAGAAGGTTGAGGCCGAGTTGGAGGCTTTGAAGAAGCAAATTCAAGATTTGGAAATGAGCTTGAGAAAGGCCGAATCGGAGAAGCAATCTAAGGATCATCAAATCAGATCTCTTCAAGATGAAATGCAACAACAAGATGAGGCTATCGCCAAGTTGAACAAAGAGAAGAAGCATCAAGAAGAAATCAACAGAAAATTGATGGAAGATCTTCAAGCTGAAGAGGACAAGGGTAACCATCAAAACAAGGTCAAGGCCAAGCTCGAACAAACTTTGGATGACCTCGAGGACTCGCTCGAACGTGAGAAGAGATCTCGTGCTGATCTCGACAAGCAAAAGAGAAAGGTCGAGGGAGAGTTGAAGATTGCTCAAGAGAACATTGATGAGGGAGGTCGTCAACGTCACGATCTTGAGAACAACTTGAAGAAGAAGGAGTCGGAACTTCACTCGGTCTCGTCTCGACTTGAAGATGAACAAGCTCTTGTTAGCAAGCTTCAAAGACAAATCAAGGATGGACAAAGCCGTGTTTCAGAGCTTGAAGAGGAGTTGGAGAATGAGCGTCAATCTCGTTCAAAGGCTGATCGCTCGAAGAGCGACTTGCAACGCGAACTCGAAGAGCTCGGAGAGAAACTTGATGAGCAAGGTGGAGCCACTGCTGCCCAAGTTGAGGTCAACAAGAAGCGTGAGGCTGAACTTGCCAAACTTCGTCGTGATCTTGAGGAGGCCAACATGAACCACGAGAACCAACTCGCTGGACTTCGCAAGAAGCACACCGATGCCGTCGCTGAATTGACCGATCAACTCGATCAACTTCAAAAGTCGAAGGCTAAGGTTGAGAAGGACAAGTCGCAGGCTATCCGTGATGCTGAAGACCTTGCCGCTCAACTCGACCAAGAAACCTCGGCGAAATTGAACAACGAGAAACTCGCCAAACAATTCGAACTTCAACTCACCGAATTGCAATCAAAGGCCGACGAACAAGCCCGTCAATTGCAAGACTTCACCTCGTTGAAGGGACGTCTTCACAGCGAAAATGGAGACTTGGGCAGACAATTGGAGGACGCCGAATCGCAAGTCAGCCAATTGACTCGTCTGAAGTCGCAACTCACCTCACAACTCGAGGAGGCTCGCAGAACCGCTGACGAAGAGGCTCGCGAGAGACAAACCGTTGCCGCTCAAGCCAAGAACTACCAACACGAGGCCGAGCAATTGCAAGAATCCCTTGAGGAGGAGATCGAAGGAAAGGCCGAGATCTTGAGACAATTGTCCAAGGCCAACGCTGATATCCAACAATGGAAGGCCCGCTTCGAAGGAGAAGGTCTTCTCAAGGCTGATGAACTTGAAGATGCCAAGAGACGTCAAGCTCAAAAGATCAATGAGCTTCAAGAGGCTCTCGATGCCGCCAACTCAAAAATCGCCTCATTGGACAAGACCAGATCGAGACTTGTCGGAGATTTGGATGACGCTCAAGTTGATGTTGAGAGAGCTAATGGACTCGCCTCATCGCTCGAGAAGAAACAAAAAGGATTCGACAAGATTATCGATGAATGGAGAAAGAAGACCGATGACTTGTCCGCTGAACTCGATGGGGCTCAACGTGACTTGCGCAACACATCGACTGATCTCTTCAAGGCCAAGAACGCTCAAGAAGAGTTGGGAGAAGTTGTCGAGGGATTGAGACGTGAGAACAAATCACTCTCACAAGAAATCAAGGACTTGACCGATCAACTTGGAGAGGGAGGAAGATCCGTCCACGAGATGCAAAAGATCATTCGCAGACTCGAAATCGAGAAAGAAGAATTGCAACACGCTTTGGATGAGGCTGAAGCCGCTCTTGAAGCTGAAGAGAGCAAGGTTCTCCGCGCTCAAGTTGAAGTTTCCCAAATCCGCTCAGAAATCGAGAAGAGAATCCAAGAGAAGGAAGAAGAGTTCGAAAACACCAGAAAGAACCACGCCCGTGCTTTGGAATCAATGCAAGCCTCTTTGGAGACCGAAGCCAAAGGAAAGGCCGAACTCCTCCGCGTCAAAAAGAAGTTGGAGGCCGACATCAACGAGTTGGAGATTGCTTTGGATCATGCCAACAAGGCCAACGCTGATGCTCAAAAGAACTTGAAGAGATATCAAGAACAAGTTCGCGAGTTGCAATTGCAAGTCGAAGAGGAGCAAAGAAATGCCGCCGATGTTCGTGAGCAATTCTTCAACGCCGAGAAGCGCGCCACTTTGTTGCAATCCGAGAAGGAAGAGCTCTTGGTTGCCAACGAGGCCGCCGAACGTGCCCGCAAACAAGCCGAATACGAGGCCGCCGATGCTCGCGATCAAGCCAACGAGGCCAACGCTCAAGTCAGCAGCTTGTCATCAGCCAAGAGAAAGTTGGAGGGAGAAATCCAAGCCATCCACGCCGATTTGGACGAAACACTCAACGAGTACAAGGCCGCTGAAGAGCGCTCAAAGAAGGCTATTGCTGATGCGACCAAATTGGCCGAAGACTTGCGTCAAGAACAAGAACACTCGCAACACGTTGACCGTCTTCGTAAGGGACTCGAACAACAACTCAAGGAGATCCAAGTTCGTCTTGATGAAGCCGAAGCCGCTGCTCTTAAGGGAGGAAAGAAGGTGAGTAAATGGGATGAGGGATGAAAATTTATTATATATTAATTTTTTGAATATACCCATAGCAAAAAATGTTTTCTCTCTGGAAAAAAAGTTTGTTATGACCTAGATTATTTCTAAGGTCACCACGACACATGTGTACTAGTGGTTAGAATTCGTGGTCGCCACGCGTAGGGCCCTAGTTCGACCCCACCACCAGTTCAGATGTTTTTTTTTTCAATTTTGTGAAAATAGGTCATAGGATCTTTTTTATCATCTAAATTCATCGAACCTCTCCAATTCACTAATTTTAAGGTCATCGCCAAGTTGGAGCAACGCGTCCGCGAGCTCGAATCCGAATTGGACGGTGAACAACGCAGATACCAAGAGGCCAACAAGAACCTCGGAAAAGCCGACAGACGTGTCCGTGAATTGCAATTCCAAGTTGACGAGGACAAGAAGAACTTCGATCGCCTCCAAGATTTGATCGACAAATTGCAACAAAAATTGAAGACACAAAAGAAACAAGTCGAAGAGGCTGTAAGTTTCCCCCTTGAAATTCTAGAAATCAAATCTGAAATTTTTTCAGGAAGAACTCGCCAACTTGAACTTGCAAAAGTACAAACAATTGACACATCAACTCGAAGACGCCGAAGAACGCGCCGATCAAGCCGAGAACTCGTTGTCAAAGATGCGCGCCAAGTCACGTTCATCCGCCTCCGTCGCACCAGGACTCCAATCATCCGCATCGGCCGCCATCATCCGGTCACCATCCCGTGCTCGCGCTTCCGATTTCTAAATTTGTCTCTTTTTTTTATATATTTTCTCAACATCTGTGCTCCCCCCTGTGCTCCCTTTCTTTCGTTTCGTTATTATTAAATATATACTTCTCTTAATTCTTTTTTTTTGTCAAAAATCTTGTGAGAAATTGTTTTTTTCCCGAGGAACATTTTTTTGCGAGATTTATAGAAATGATAGTTATCCAATCAAAAAATATGAGTGTAGTTTTATTTAATAATCATAATAATTACTACTACTTCACCATAAAAAACCCACCATCCCCACCATCATTCTTTGTACATCAAACATTTATTTGTTTTATCTGTCTAAGCATAAAACTTCAATATAAAAACAACAGGGTTCTCTTTTCAAACAAAAATTCAGATTCTTAAAGGAGAACGGCGAGATAAATTCGATGCATCACTCTTCGACATCTCGAAAAGATCAACTTTTATAAATTTTGAATTTCTTCTACCAAAGGTTTTCGATTATGGTAAACATCATGGTGAGGTTCATTTTTCACCAAAAAAAAAAGCTGAACCTGAGATTTTATCTATTGATTTCCCAGATTCTGATGAAGTTATCAAAAAAAGGGTACTTGGGTATGGCGAACTTCATGGTGATGTAACATTTTCTCCCGCAAACACTTACAAGGGAATGTTTTGAGCAAAATATGGACTTTTTTGACAAGACATATATCATTTTATAGATCTTGAGACGCTGATCAAGAATCCGTGATCAATTTCTGCCTATATTTTCCTGAAACCATTCCCTTGTTAGATAAATTTTTAATTGCAATAAAAAATAATTAGAGAAGTTTCAGAAAAGTTTCATTTTTTTAATTACAAGAAAAATATATGAAAAACTGATGGAAAATATAAAAGTACGTGAAAATGGTAGGTTGAATTTCCTCACTTCGTTTTTTTGGATTCAAAGGTTTCGAAATTTACAAAATAACTTTGAGATTTTTTATATGAAAACTTAGTTTTTAATTCTAGAGTTTGCTCGTAAAGTTCAGTGTTTGCAGATTGAAAAAATTCACAACGCAATTTTGCGGTCCACTTTTAACTCATCGACGTCAACCAAAAAAAAATTAAAAAATTTGAAATTCCGAAAATGCCATTAAAAATATGTTTCTTATCGCAAAAGTTGTCCATATTGAATGTGCTCCTAATCAATGTTTCTTCTTCTTTTTCTTCTATATTTCTCATTTCTATTTTCACCATGTTTATCTGAAAAATTTGTGGTGAAAATTCTGGCTGAAAATGAGGAAGAAGCTCGGGAAATTGCTGAATTTTATGGATTCAATGTAGAAAGAAAGGTTGGTGAGAAAGAAACATAGGATAGTATAGAGTTGTTAAAGAAGTTTACGTCACGTGTGTCCACACATTTGGAATGAAATAAATTAGATAAGAAATTAGGACACACGTTACCGAGAACTATAAAAAAGTTTGTTTTTCTTTTGCAGTTCACAAAAACTTCAAATATAAGCTTCGGAAAGAAAACCTGTGTGCAATTTAAAATTAACATTTTTCATCTTATAATTAACATAGCTGAGGTTCAACGTTCGTTGAAAATTTGTAAAAACACGTCATGTCAGCATGCAATTGACGAGATTGAGAGAGACGTAGAGAAAAGTTCTTCGAGAGAAGTACAACAGTGAACATTTTCATGGCCGACTGGTTAACGGGCGTGCCTTTGAATCGAACGACGGCGCCGAGCTCTGGTTCGATTCCCCCACGCGCCAAAACTTTTTTATTTATTTTTCTTTTTTTTTCAAATTACAGTTTAATGTGTTTTCGAAACTCAAAAATGTACTCAAAATATTTGCGAGAGTGTATTTTTTAGTATCTGACAAGAGAACGTTGTAAAAAATGTAATTTGAAAAAAAATAAAAAAGTTTTGGCGCGTGGGGGAATCGAACCAGAGCTCGGCGCCATCGTTCGATTCAAAGACACACCCGTTAACCAGTCGGCCATGGAAATCACTATATTGTACTTCTCTCGGAGAACTTTTCTCTGCGTCTCTCTCAGCCTCGCAAATTGCTGTTTTTCATTGCGCTGACATGACGTGAAAATACCAAATCAACTCTTCTGATCACGATTCTAAAGACAAATTGTCCCATTTCCTTCCGTGAAGAATTTTATGCTCACTTTTCTTCAGTTTGTGGGAAATTTGAACTACAGGATCGATATATGTCTTATAGGAAGAGTCGACCTGGTATTTATACAAATTCAAATGTCAAACTTTCTGTATGTCCATTGAGGGAAAGAAAAAAGTTCAAAAAAATCAGAAATATAAAGAAATTCAAGTTCTGATAATAGCTTTAATGGAATATTCTCAAAATCAGTAATTCTCAAATGACAACAAAAGTTCTTTAATTTGTAATATCTGATTCCAATACTGAAAATCAGAAATGCAGATAAAATTTTCCTGACAAGTTGTGAAAACGAAGATTATGGCTAAAAAGCATTTTCTATCATCGTAATTTGGTTCCACGAAGATTGTGTCTTTTCCAGCTAACATCATTCAAAAACCTTTACGTGATAAATGAAGATCCTGGTGAGGAGTTGAATTTGGAGCATATTATCCAAGAACTACTTGAACATGAAAAGGTGAGATTCATCTTTTCACCCAAATATTTATAACTACTACATTTAAAGGTACATATAGTGGAGAAATTGGAAAATTTTGGAAGATTCAAAAGACAACCGATTTCTCATGGGAAGAGGAAGGCGGAGAACCTGGTAGGTTTTTATTACTTTGCCATAGGAGTAACCTAGAATAGTATACTTCCAGTGGCAACTCGAACCGTCAATGCGAATCGAAGAAGCGTGGAAGACTGGCTTCAATGGTTCCAGTGTGACAATCGCAATTGTGGTAAGAAGGCATCTCAAAGAACAAATTATCTTATCCCACAAAAAATTAAATTTAGGATGATGGGGTCGATGAATCTCACATCGATCTGAAAACCTCCTTCTCACCGAATTTATCCTTCGATTTCGTCAAATTTGGAAATTTCCCAACTCCTGATAAGCGTGAAAACGAGTTGTAAGAGTTATCCCCTGAATATTTTTTTCTTTAATTTCTCTTTTTCTTGAGACATGGAACCCAATGTGCTGGACTCGTATCAATGAGTGGTAACAAGTGTGGACTTGGTGTTGGTCATGGTGCAATTTTGGGTGGCATAAAGCTGCTCGGACCAAGTTTGTTGAATGATGCCCTAGAAGCCGATGCATTGGCATTTCAAAACAACAAGGTAATTAGTCTGAAACCCTAAATTTTCTCTGAAATTTTCCAAACTTTTTTAGATAGACATCTACTCAGTGAGTTGGGGTCCAAAAGACGATGGAAAAACAGCCGACGGTCCAAAAACATTGACTGCAGAGGCAATTTCTGATGGAGTCAAGGAAGGGCGAAATCGGAAGGGAAATATATTTGTGTGGGCGAGTGGAAATGGCGGAAGATTGGGTGACAATTGTGCATTGGATGGATATGTCAACAATGAGCATACAGTGAGTGTAATTTGGATCAAAATAAAATCAAAAAGTGAAATTGTTTCCTTGTCAAAAATCAAAATTTTCAACTGTTTCACAACTTTTTGTTTTGTTTTCACAACTTTTTACATTATAAGCTATAATTGATACCAATAAAAACTGTCATGAAAGCTGACACATCCAATATAAAAATCTCAAAAAAATGAAATTATTTTCAGCAAAATGGTATTCGCATATTGGCGATGTTGGCTTTCATGTCCAATATGGTTGTAGATTTTTGCTGGTGTATAATTAAGTTTACAGCGCTTCTTTAACATTCGAAAGTTTGAAAATAATATTTTCCCCACGTATCACAATTATTTTATTGATTTCACAAATTTTTGTCACTGTGGAACTTCACAGAGCCAATTTTTTTTGGAGGAAAATGATTTAAAACTGAAACTAAAACCGTCGTCTCCCAAAATTATTGTGTATAGTCCAAAATTGTATCGGTACCACGCGCTCCATGGAAAAAGCACGCGCCGCAAACACGCACAACTAACTTTTCAATGAGAAAATCATGCGTTGCGTCTTGCGTCACGTGCTTTGTCCAACGGGGCGCGTGGTACCGATAAAATTTTCGATATTAAACTCGGCTGAAAAATCGGCAAGAAATTTAATCATACTTGCCAATCTGACATCAAGTACGAATTGATTTCATTTTTTACATGAAAAATTACCTGTTCTATCATCCTTCAGATCACCTTTGGTGTTATCGATTCAACCGGTTCACCAGCTTCTTACGCCGAAGGATGTTCAGCAGTTTTGTCAGCTATCTCCGGTGGTGATAGTTCAATTGTAAGTTAAATAGCCAACTCTAATTAAACAACTTTCCAACTTCAGCGAACAACCGGTTTCGATTCAAAATGTTCTCATATTTCCGGATCTTCTGCTTCAGCTGCTATTGCCTCAGGAATCATCGGTCTTGCACTACAAGCAAAGTAGGTACCTGCTTCACAAAACATTAAAGTTTCTTCAACTTTTACAGCCCATCTCTGACTCAGCGAGATGTTCAAAAACTGATCATTGAATCTTCTGATATTTCACAAATCAGAAATATTAGTGTTCAAGAGAATGGGGTTGGTCTGAAATTTCACCCAAAAGTAGGATTTGGACTTCTAAACGCGGAAAAGATGGTAAAACTTGCGAGAAATTGGGAGAAAGTGAAAGAACAAAAACAATCCGAAGTGATATCTCATTCAATTTAGTAAGTTTTTTTTAAATGTACTTTGGCTTTCTAGATAATTATTTTTCAGCTCTGACACGAATATTATCGAAATCAACACAGCTGATGATTTACAAATCATCGAAAGAGTTATTTTATCAGTGGACATTTATCATAAAAACCGCGGAGAACTCAGCATGTCACTCGAGTCGCCGATGGGAACAATTTCAGAGATTCTAGCGAAACGCCCAACTGATAAAAATGCAAATCTCCTGGATTGGAAATTCGTTTCTGTCAATTTCTTTGGCGAGAACCCTCAAGGAACCTGGAAGCTTCACATCTCAACTTCCAACTCCTACACATTCCGTGATATGTCGTTCAAAATTACAGGGACCTAAATATTTAATAACAACAAAATCAACAATCAATAAACTATTAAACTCTACAAACTATCCTCTGATTTTCGCGTGTTGAGTGGTAGAATATCTCCATCTCTCATCGATTTCATCGCCGTGTACAATTTTCCATGCTTTTTCGACAATGTTATCCTTTGAATTCCGTTGAATTTGGTGCAAACATCACATGTTGAATGACCACCGAGTTTTCGGTTCTTCAGAATTCTTTCAGGTGATGATTGATCGATACGTCGTGATCCTTTTTCGAAGATTATGAATGTGAACTTTGATTGTTCTGTGCCATCTTTTTCTCTGAAAATTGGTAGAAAATGTGATTAATATTGAAGCAGAAAATAAAAATGTCAATCTCATCTGGCGTTCGTTCTCTATAAATTTTAAACAAATAAGTATCATTGACGAGCTACGCCAGTTCTATCAGCCGTGTTGGACAAGTCTGATCTTATTCTCATTTTTAAAAATTATACATGTATGCAGGGGTGGGCATTTTGGCCTCAAGGTGGTTCACGTTCAAAAAGCCATGGTTGGACCGCTCAGATTGATTATTCAAGGTGAGTCAGTTGGCAAGCCAACATGAATTTAAAAAATACACGCGACCCTTATTCATAACAATATTTTTGTTCATTTCGATTATTTTTTTCGATTTTCAAAAAATGTCTCATAACAACTGACACGTTTAGTTTGCAAAGAGTATAATCGTGAACTTTTTCATTTTCAAAAATGAGAATAGAGTCCTGAAAAAAGCCAATATTTCTCAATTGGGGCCAGCTTGGAAAGCCAGGGTGGCTCAAAAGCCAAGTTGAGCAGAAAAAAAGCTAAGGGCCAGGTTGAGGCCACGCCAGATTGCCAACCCCTGCATGTATGTTTGAGATAAATTCAAAAAAATTATTTGGATTTATATAAAATTATTTTGAAACACGAAATTAAATTTTATTTTTATTTTTTAGTAATTGTATTTATTTTTTGGCAAAAAACGTCAAACTTTTTGGGAGATAAGATTTACGCTACTCTATCTATGAAACACCGAACATAATGGTTTAAAATTACAAGTCTAATACAACTATATTTCAGTCAAATGCCTCTAAACACTTGGAAACCGAAATACGCAGACTCGAGAAACTTTTAACTGGCAATGACGAAAAAATGACCGCTTTTCTCGAAATAGTAGTTTAGTTCACCAGTTTCTGGTTTTGATGTGTGGTATATGTACATAAAACTTTTGATTGAACTTTTTCAACGCATAATAATTTGCTAAATTGGTGCACTATGATTTGTACTTTCAGCTTTTCGAAACTATGAGTTTCTCGCGAGTAAAAGTTTCTCTACTTTTCCAAATTGTTGAAAATCATACAATATCTCATAAAATTCAGAAAACTCTACATTTTTATTCACAATTGATCGTTTTAACCGTTAAACTTTGCTGTAATATAATTTTTTGCATACGTGTGTTGTATGATGAACGATAGAATTTTCACTGTTTCAAAATTTCTATAAACTGTGAAAGAAATTTTTAATGCGATTTTCGATCAACCTGAAGAATAATTCAATAATATTCAATAAAAATGATAATCTACAACTTTTTTGTTTCGACATATGAAAGTTTCAAACGTCTAAAAAAAATCAACTAACTTTTCGGATCGTCTTCCATCTGCTCGAATAGTTTGAAACCGCGTATTGAATGTGCATGGTGTAGTAATCATCAACGGGCATCTCAAATCATGTGGACATGGTGCAAAAACGGTTGCCTTGGGCAAAAGAGTTGGAATATCTTCAACGATTCGTGGACACAATTTCTCTTTCAACAATTCATACTTCTCATAGTCACTCATACTGGAATCTTGCACAATATCAATCACTTCCTGACTCAATTCCTTCTTTTCCTGAAGTTCTTCCAACAACTTTTTATAATCCACACAATTTCCGGCTTTCAATAGAAATTCGCGTGCTTCGAGGATAGCAGCAAATGCGCCAGATTGTGAAGAATCGGCGAGAATCAGATATTTGTTAGTCTTCTTCCATAGTTGTTCAATTAATTCGAGGCGAGATTCAGAAGAACCGATTTCACACAAAACACGATGAGCTATCACAAGATCATAGTTCGTCTAAATTGAGATTCTGGGGTTTTCCAAAAAAAAAAAAAAAAAAGAATTTAAAAACCTCACCGTTTTGGAGGATGGTAAACTTCTTCGGAACAAAATATTTTTCTGGACAAATGGAACAGGTTCTGTGCTTTCGGGTGAATAATTCTGAAAAATAATTTCTCTTTGAAAACTTGGTGTTTCGAAAACATTGTTTATTGAAAGCATTGATCAAAAATTTAGCCTGTCTATTCAAACGAATAAATATTTATTTTTTTTTTTTAGAATGTCAAAGTAACCAAATTGAGGTGAAGATTCTTTTAAAAACTTTAGCCGAAAGTTGAGACATGTTCTTACAGTTTGTGAAAATATTTCGGTTTCGCAAAACTGATCTCCAAATCTATCAGATTACCGATATTTTATTCAAAATTTTCAAATTTTTTTCAGAACATTATTTTGATAGCTAAAGTCTGAAAAAAGACTAACCATAATCGTATCAATAGCGAATCTGGTCATTGAATCAGAAGTGTCAACCATTGTGAAATCGTTGATTTGAGCCTTTGGCCACTTCGATGTCACTGCCCAGAATGCTGCACCTGAACCGCATCCGAAATCTAACACACTTGAAGGCATAAAATCTGAATCTCTGTTCAGTTCTTCTAAACATCTCGAAATTTCAGCATAATTCGGAGCTAATCGAGCGAGCCAATATGCAGCGGCAGCTTCTTTCGATTGAATATCCAAAGGTTTCCAGTTGAACGAGAACTTTTTGAGAACTTTATCGACCTCGTTTCGCATACTATGACGTTGTGCTTGAGCCTACATAAACAATCGAAACGAATAATTTGATTTTATGTGAACTTACCATACTACTATCATCATCAAGAATTTCTTCATCGCCTGCTTTTTTGCTCAACTTAATCTTCTGCTTAATCTCATCTCGAACTTTCTTCAAGGCCAACGGTGATTGTGGAAACTTTCTTTGTTCCAACTGTTCAACCAACTGATCTGCCTCATTTTGTAATTGTTTCGCTGATCTTGAACAAGTCACAATAGCATTTCGCAAACCATCCAACGCTTTTGGTGGAAGATTATACTCTTTTCTGAACCTTCTTTTTGTCTCCATTATCCTTTCTTCAACATCAATCGTCATTCTTTTCTGTGTAATTGCATCAACCGCCGTGATTTTCGTCACTTCTGCATTTTTCGCAACATTGCAAGCCACATGAGATGAACTGGGTCGTGCCAAAACCCTACAAAGCATCTGAAAAACATTGAAGCTTAGTTTTGCGAAAAAAATAAAAAATCCAAATGGACGAGGAAAATACACAAAAGTGGCCTAGAAACCGACGAAAATGATGAAATCGTGTTCAAGTGTTAAGGAGGGAGTTTAAAATGTTAATTTTTTCATGGGAACTATATTTTTCCCAACAAATATTGTGAACAACAAGAAAAATCTGAAAAAAATGAATATTTGAGGAAAAAATTTAGGTGGGAAATTATTTTCAAATTTTATTGTTTTTGTAATACTCCCAATGATGAAAACGAAAAATATTTCAATTAAAAATGCGGTCTAGATATATATCATTGTCAAATTCAGACACGCACATTTTTTCCCGCCCCACTCGCGCATTTTTCGCCTCCAATAATTAGCTCGCTCCATTTTCTTTCTTTCAATGCCTCACAACCACAAAACGAACACTTTTACGAGCAGCTCAATGCACTCAAGAGTGGATTAATTGACTTAAATAAGTGGTAGTAGTAGTTGCTTTTGGCTCGCTCGCTTGTGGTCCCTCCCCTTCCACTTTTTCCTTCTCCCTTTCTCTACTCAACAAGTGACGACAGGCAGGCCCCCACTCCTCGTTTCTCACTCATAAAATTGTTCAGTTCACAAGAGAGGAGAGCTATATAGCCGCCCCACCCACTTTTTTTTCTTGCTTGCTCCTGGCTCACGACACGACATATTCATATTTTTTCAAGATTTTTTTCTTTTGATAGAAGGCGAAGGTCGAATGTAGAAAAAAGGAAGCACAGAAGAAATGATGATGTCCAATGTCTTTTTCGGTTTTTTGATGATGATCTCGATGAGGACTACTGTAGAATTGAACACAATCGAAGGTAGGTTTAGGATTCCAAGAGGTTATAATTTTGAATGTGGGGGTTCAATTCTTCAGGTCCTATATTTTCTAAATTCAACCATGAAAAAAATTTCAACCTGTAGTAACTGATTTTCACCATTGAAAAACCGAATAACCGTGAGTTGAACTATAGTTATCAATAGAATGTGCTTAACAGATTAGATATCGAATAATATTTCTGATAGAGATCATGACTTTGTGTTCCGATTAAAGTCAACTGGAGAGTTGGACATGGTTTTTCAGTCGACATTATGTGATGTCCAAAGCTGAACAAACTCAAAAAATCTCACAATTAAGTTCGGGACCTGCAGATCTTAAAGATTCCCTATGGGCTGAGCAAAAAGAAAGTCTGGTCTAAAATTTTGAATTCTAGGCCACGCGGGCGGGCAAATGCGCTCCAATACACACAAAGATATTGTTAATTTTCTTTGTAGGACTTTTTAAGCATCCATTGAAAACGGATATTGTCTAGAAAAGTGTAAATATTCTTTGCATAACATCAGAGTCATAAAAAACTGTCTTCGCTTTTTTACCAAACAAAGTTCAATAAAAACAATAACGCTACAGTAGTCAAAAAATCATCACAAACGACGCACAAATGCACAAAGTCAGTGGGAACGGTGTGGGATCCGAAATTCGAACTAATTTTTTTTTCTGCAGCGAGTTCAAAACAATTCTGCTCAACTCATGAGGAATCTTTAACGCCGCGAAATTAAAAATACATTTTTTTTCAAGTTTTGTGCGTTGAACTCATCATTAAAAAAATATAGGTGGCCATTAATTGATATTTGAGTTTTGTTTTTAAAAATCTACAAATTTGTTTTTTTTAACGAAAAATCCAATTGAATTTTGAATTCGCGGTTTTTTGCAGCAAGATGTGCAGGTACCGATTTTAAGTGCGAAATTTTTTTTTGTTTTTCATTTCTGAACATCGCATTGGATTCATCGTCCCATGCGTTTTCAACATATTTTTAAAAACAAATTGTTTTTATCAATTTCGCAATTGGCGAAGTGCTTTGTCATGAATCTTTGTCTCAACGTTTTTTTTCTGAAATCTGAACTTTTTCTCTTTCTTCTCCTCAAATGAATAAAACATTGAAGAGTTCAAAGCTGTGTTCCAAAGTAACATTTGCTTATTATAATCTTTCCTTCTTCATATTCCTTCGTATATGCAATGAAACTATAATAATAATAAACAAAAGGAGTAACCCCATTCCAATTGGTCTCAAAAATCCGAAAAGTTGTAAACAAAAGGTGTCGCTTTTTCATCATGTGGTCATAACACATGTTTATTATGTATAAAGCTGCAAACATCTGCGGAAAGTGAGGGTGCTGGAAGAGATGATGTGATAAGTACTACTGAAAAGATTTGAAGTTGTGGCTTCAAGAAGTTTTAATATTCTGATATGGGAGAGTTTGATGTGTACTTAATTTTTTCAATGATTCTGTTGTGAGGTGATATTAGTTTGAAGTTTCTTGCTTTTGAACAAGGATTTTGAATCTGGAAGTATTCATTTTTTTCTATAAAAATCTGCCTGAAGAGTAAATTTTTGACTAGCAAAAGAGACAATAGAGCACTCGAGTTTGAACCCAAGTGCGCTCTATTGCTGATCTATGTCATTCTAAAGTACATATTTTTGAACGCTGACCAACATTTTGTGGTTCATTTTTGCAACAAAAAAAAATCAAAAAACAATTATTGAATACTAATTTTTATCAAAAATTCTTTCTTGAAAAAATTTTTTTTGAAAAAAGTAAAAAGTCAAACAAAACATGGTTTCACGTATTTTATTTATATTTTTCCTCTTATAAAAAAATTAACTTTGCTGAAAATTCTGTAATAAAAAATCTCATATTTGTTAGTTTTCGATTGTTTTTTGAGCATTTTCCGTATTCTCTTTTTTTTAAAAACAAACTTCAAAAATTGTGCACTGGGGCTCTCGATCACGGTGATTTAACTCTGCCATCTGATATAGAGAGAGTGCTGAGAAATAGAGAATAAAGGCTCTTTGATCTACTAGAAAAATTGTGGGTCTAAGAATTCGAAAATTAATATCAAACGTATTTGTTGAGTTAAAAATATAAATCATGTTAAAATATGTATTTGACGCGTTTTGGCTCGGTTTCAAGCAAATATACCTGAATTTCGGTCGGTTTAAACAGGTTTCTCAAAAACAAATCCTAGACTCACAATTTTAAGGAACATGTAGATCACACGAGACACGCTTTATCTCTGCGCTCTCTTCTGTATGGCTTGGCAGCCTCCTTTGTATTTTAAATCATCGTGCGATTTTGAAAATCAGTAATCCATGCTAACTTCTGAACAATATATGAATCAATTTACAATCGGTAACATGCGCTCTGTTGATAATATGGTTTGTCCTATGTTATGGATATGAAAATCGAATACTAGAAATTTCTACCGGAAGTAGTGGCTATATATATTTTTTACACATAAAATAGCCACTAGTCTAATTAACAAATTAATGTATACAATTTAAATAAATATATCATCAGAGAATTTTTGATATAATTCCGAAGGGGTGTTCATTTCATTCTCCAAACTACTCCAATCTTTGTTCAAAAAATCCTCCCAAAAAGTTTGCCTCCTCCGACAAAAAAACATATAACCTCATCAATCAATCATATTCGATATATATCTCATATTTCTTCAGGAATTCTCAAAGAATCACTTCGTTCAAATCGAGTGCAAGCATGCGATGGAGAGAGAATAACATTGAGTTGTCCGAGAAATACTCATATTATCGTTCAAAATGGGTGAGTGATTGATTGATCGATTACTCATCATCATAACTTTTGATTTATAGGTTCTATGGACGAGTTGTTCCCGAATCGCAGCTTTGTCCGGCTCCGGTGCCAAGACCGGGGACTCTGACGACAACACAGAAATCGAAATATTTTGGATCGACAACTTGCGATGTTATACAAGCGCATACGGTAGATATTTTGAAAATTTGAAAAAAATGTTAGGGGTCCACTTGTTAGAAGTTAGAACCAGGCTAAAAAATCAGAAAATACCTTTCTTATAGAGATCATCATTTTGGGTTTCAATTAAAGACAACTAGACAGGCTGAAATGTTTTTTAAATGATACATATAACAACGAAGTATAACAACGAAGTTCATATTACCATGAGTTTTGAAACATTTTTTGATTTTTTTTGCGCAATAAAAAAAGGAAAATTATTTGTTCGAAGTCGCATTTTTTGTGCCGTTTGCACACAAAACACACAACTTGACGGAAATTTTCAAAAATCATATTTATTGTTCAAAATCTTATCGGTATGTTGCGCTCTACCGTACAATTCGCCCGCGAAATTAAATCTTTTTGAAATGAATTAATTATTTCTCAAGTTACTAATTTCAGCGAAAATGTGATTTTTACGTAAATTAAGCCTTTTTTTCAACAAAAAAGATAAAAAGAAACATTTTTTAAATTTCACGGGCGTTGCAGTTGTGCGTTGCGTGTTCTTGTCCAGCAATTTGGTCAATAGAGAAAAAAAATTATATTTCGCAATGGAGCAAACAATTTTGTTTCTTCGATTTTGAAATTTTTCGTGAGGAAAATTGATTTTCAAGTTGGCAAGGTGAACGGTTTGTAACAATGAACCTGTCCGAACATAGAAATATTTCTAGTGTACACGTGAAAGGTGTTTTGTGAAGTGAAAAGTACCCGTAAAAAATCAATTTTTTTCAAATTTTAAAACTTTCTGTTCGTGGCCGACTGGTTAACGTGTCTGTCATTTGAACAAACGACGACGGTTCGTTTTCCCCATGCATCGAAACTTTTTTCTTTTTTTCCAACCACAGGTACTAGAAAATAATATTTCAAAAATGCTTTCAATTTTCTAGAGGTTCAAAAACATTCATCTTAATTCAAAAAATAAATAAAAAATAGTTTTAACACAATTGGGAACCGAACCAGAGACAACATGGTTTTTTGTTCGCTTCTCTTCCTGTTCTATCTCGTGCACCAAGAGACTCATTTCTCATACACCATAAAAGTCGCGCCAATTTTTAGTACAACTTTTTTCACACCATTCAACAAATAAATTTGCATAATCGAGTTAACTGCTTATTTTTCTTCTTATTCTTCTTCTTATTCTTTTCAACGCCAAAATCCCTTGTGAATAATAGTACAATTCGTTTCCCCTTTTCTTTTCTTCATAATTGGCTTTCCAGAAAATCCGGGAAATTTGCGATAAACGAAGAAAATGTACAATGGTTGTGGATACACATACATTTGAAGATGATCCTTGTCCATCGACATCGAAATATTTACAAATGACATATGCTTGTATGCCGGTTGCATTTGAGGATGAGACAATTTGTGAGAGTACGGAAATGAGATTGGAATGTAGAGAGGGAAGAAGGTTGGCAGTGTTCTCGGCGATTATGAAAAGTAGCCCACAATGTGCAGAGAATCGGACACAGAATGGTGAGGAATCAGAACTGAAACAAAACTGGGAAGATCGGGTTCCTGAATTGAGCGCAAGAAGCGTACTAAAAAAAAATTCCAAAATTTATTCTGTACTCGGTTTTTTGAAACTAAAGAAGTATTTCACAGAAAAGGCAAAAAACGCAACAATTCGTTAAGTAAAGGTTGACTTTCAAATTTTCACTTCACAGAGAATACACAATTTTTAAATTACAAGATTACTCTTTTAGGACAATTGTTGAAACATATAAAAAACAGGTGTGACTCATTCAGCGAACTGGGCGAATACAACTTGGCCCCCAATGAGTCAGAGTACCACAACTCAATATGCCCAAAAAACATTCTTGCGAAATTCACTTTATTACCAACCATTCAAATTTAATGGTTTTTTTTTGTTTTTGTATTGATGAAATACAAAGCTCTGATAAATTTCAAAACTGAAACTATGTACTTACATTCCTGATACTAAAAAAAATTATCGAACATTTTAGTCTCAGTTTCATGAAAGAAATACAATTTTCAAAAAAAACTTACATATATATATACTACATAGAGAATTATGAGATTGCACTGCATACACCCTGTTAGCCCAATGAAAAATGGGAAATAGGTGAGAGGGAGGACGTGAGTGGAGACGCAGACACGTTCAGCGGAGCAAGCACGCTCCTTTTCATTGCAAATCGTCTTCTCTCAAAAAGAATCAACATTTCGAACATTTAACTTCACGTTTTTGTTGTTGGCTTTTTCATTTTCAAAATAAAATAACATTTTCTGTGGCTTTTTCAAAAAGAAACGCAAAAAATACACGTTTTTTTGTTCGATCGAAAAAAAACGTGAACACTTCAGCAAAACATCAAATTTTTTGCAATAAAAACTGGAAATGAACATGTGCATTTGCGCTCTAATGAGACTGTCTGCGTCTACATCTCACGTCCTCCCTCTCACCCTTTTACCTTTTAACAGGGTGTGTGCAACCTGTTTTTTGTATCGAGCATGACCTGAAAAAAACGCCTTTTTTGGTCAAGTTCAAAAATTTCAGTGTAAAGCACCCCCCNCCCCCCCCCCCCCCCCCCCCTAAAAAATACTGGCCGAAAATACTAAACTTTGTTTCAGAATGCACATCCGATGTTCTCCCCCAACTTCTTCAACATTGTCACGCTCAAGAGGGATGTAGTATCAATACGGATATGTTCAAATCAGGTTGCAAAGAGAGTAATGATCTCCAGGTGGTATATGTTTGTGTGAATGAGGAGATATTCTCGGAAGAGGCGATCAAAGGAGAAATTGCGGCTCTGGAAACGTTTGTAAAGGTAGGAAAGGGTGAATAATTGGAAAAAAAAATAATATGATTACAGGAATCAGAGTATAGTAAACTGGCGACATCAAATGTAGAACAACGGATATGGCACGGGGAACCGGAGATAGAAATGCCAGTGCAAGATGTTCATCAGATTAACAATGATGGTGAGAATGGAGATTTGGATTTACATGAGAGATATAAATCGTTTAAAAAAACTACCGTATTCATTTAAAGGGACATGCCGTTTTCTGAGAAAAAGAAAGTTTTTGTAATCTCACGTATAAAATAAGTTAATTTTTAAAACAGGAAAAAAACGTTCAAAATTGACAATAAAACTAACCAGCAAGCTTTTTTTTTGAAAATCGACCAACACGTTATTTTCTTTTAATTTTATAAAAGGTGGACTGCGAAATTGTGTCGTAAACTTTTTTGAATCTGCAAACACCGAAAATCAGGAACAGTTGTGAGTGTGTGTTGAAAACAGAGAGAAAGAAAAGAAAAATACAGTTTCGATAGAGCACACACAAAACATTTTTGTTTTCATTGTTCGGGGCTTCCGTGGGCAAGTTTTCAGAATTTTTTGCTCAGCAAGAAAACTTCGAAGTGAAACTTTCACTTTGTTATAGTTTGAACTTTGAAACGTTGAAAAACTGATCGATTACGATTCTACCCAATCCCATCTCTTTCAATAACTTTTCCCTTTTCCAGCCTCTTACGTCACCCATGATGAATATGGCCTTCACAAACCCATCGAAAACCCTCTTCCCGAAGTCGAACGTGTTGAGCCAAATCTAGTCGGCCTCACATCCGAATTCATGGTCTTTGTCAACTTTCTCCAATCGAATGAGCAGAAAACAATTGCCTGCATCATTTTGTCGATTTGTATCACATTAATTGTCATTTTAACATTATGTGTTATTCGAAAAACAATTTGTCCTGGATGCGAAGAACAAGATTCGATTCCCAATAAACAATCATTGGAGACAAGGTTGTTGGTGTCTTCGAGATGTGGGTTACTTTTTGGGAAAAAAACACAATGAGCGATATTTTTAGATGGAGATCATATAATGCCAGAGGTCAATATCTATGACTTTGATGATGATCCGATTCTTCGAAGTACAACTGCCTCTACATTTCGACACTTATAAAACAAATCAAATCAGATGATTTTCAGAAGAAAAAACAAAAAAAAACGGGTATTTATCACTTATATACAACTCAAGAATAATAAATTTGAAACAAATCATTTTCGTTGATCGAATTCTTCTTTTTTAACAGACAGTGACACGTATTTGTTGAGATACATTCGAAATATGAACAACTATTCTGGACACGATGTTTCTTCGGATACTGAAAATTTTAAAAATAGATGAGAGGATTTGAACAACTCACGTATTCTAGATCTGTTGGTTATTGAAATGTCAGTGAGAGAATCGACGTCGGCGAGAGGAGCCAAACGATTCGCGTCAAGGGCAACGAATTTTCTGAAAGAAGACAATTTTTTTGAAAATATAAAGAAATCATATGATACTTTGATGATAGCAGATTTTTGATTTTGAAAATTGAAGTAACATTTTAACTTTCAGACGGTATGAGCGTAATCATTGAGACTCGATTAATTAATATTTAAAAAAATAGTTGACCACAATATTTTACGTCAGAACTACAGTTTTTAATTGGTTACATTAGCCAGTTGAAAATCACAGGTTACTGTAGTTTCAGTTTTTCGTCTAAAAATCTAGTGCGGGTTAGTGACTGAGTTTTTTTTTCCTGTTATCGTTAAAAGACACCTAGACAGTTTGAAATGATTTTTTAGTTATTACAAAATTTTTGTTTATCTTCCCATGGGTTTTCAATGTGTGAAACACGGTTTTAAGAATTTTGTGATTTCCAAAAAAATAAGAAGCTTGTTTGTTTGATTTTGAATTTTTTAGTGAAGAAAAATATTTCCCAATTGACCAGGTGTCGTTTTCAGGGAAATATAAGCTTTTTTTACACCCAAAAATTAAAAAAAAATTACACTATAAAATGAAGAAAATAAAGTCTGAACTATCAATATACTCGTTTCAAAAATATGAAATTGTCTTTTTCTTCAATGGTCGAAGAAAACTATACTCACTGAATATTTTAAGCATAATATTATGTAAAGTTATTTTTGGTAATTGTTAGATATTTGAAACAGTGAATAAAAAGGGAAATTAATTTCAATGTTCCAAATGTTCGAAATGTTAGGCAACTTCCCGAGCTTTTATTTTTCGTTTTTCAAATCTGTATTTTAAAGTGTTCGACTGCTGACAGAGGTTCTTATGAAAAAAATTTATAAAACTACAGAATGGGAAAACTAAAAAACTAATTCAGGAACCGAGAAAATGAATTGAAACGATTTGCCAGTGCAATTGTTTTCAGAGCAAAAGTATTATGTCACGTGACCATAATATTAAATTGTACGTCTTGAAGTTTTATCATATTTTAGGTTCAAAATTAACTGACCCTCATTTTGATGAAATTTTCGAAAAAGGGGTTTTTCATTATTACGAACATCATAGTGACGTTCATTGTTAACCAAAAATAAACTTTCTAAAACGCTATAAATGCTCAAGAAGGCAACTATTACGAAATTATGTGTTGGCGTCTGGTTCAGTCAATTTTAAACCTAAAATAGGTGAAAACTTGGGTGCGGTTCTATTTCGATGCAAAATGAACATCAGCACGATGTTTACTATACCCGAAAACCTGTGGAATGAAAATTTCAACAATTTTTAAGTCTGGTTGGATGGAACAGTCTATTTTTCAGATTAGTAACCTAATGTATGTGCAGTTTTTTGAAAAAAATATTTTTGAATATATTTTCTTTAAATCAAAAACCACCTCTCCTTTTTTATTTTTAAACTCACCGTCTAGCTGTATCACTATCATCCAAACTTGCACAATTCCCACTTCCCACAAAAGTCTCCTTCTCATCATCATTCACAAATGTTATATTTTGCTCTGCCGCCGCCGCCGATGCTGCTCGTTTCCTTCTTTTCGACAAAATCGATTCTTCGGTGATGATTTGAGCATGTTTATCACGACTCTCCAATGTTACAACACATGCAATTATCAGAATAAACGAGCCAATTCCCATTAAAATTGGTCCGAGATACTGAAAGAAAACCAGGATATATTATATGAACATAGGGAGATAATAGAGGGGGGGGGGATACGAATAGTTCACACTAGACCTGGGCTTTTTTACGTTTTACGGTTTTTACGGGTTTTTCAGCTTACGTTTTTTACGAAAAACTTTGCCTTAAATTTATTTTGTTAGTAAAATTTCCATGAATTTGTTCATTTTCCAAAAACTTTTCTGGGAAAAAACGAAAATGTTCAATTTTTTTAAAAGTTTCCCAAGAATAATCCGAAGACTGTTAGACTTTGAGTGATTTTTTTTTAAAAATTGAATTGTTTAATGCTTTTTCGGTTTACTTTTTTCATTCATGAACTCAATTTCTATTCATAGGTTGAGAAATTATTTTACGAAATTTTACGGTTTTTTACGCTTTTTGGCAGTCGTACAATCACGTTTTTACGTTTTACGATATTTCTCTTAACTGGCCCAGGTCTGGTTCACACATCTTCAACAGAAGTTGCAATATTTGTGCTCTTTTATGTATTCTTCAAGTTGTTTGTAAACACTAAACCATAGGTTTGATAAAAATTTGATTTGTTGTGGCAAAAAGGACAGAGCCAATCCTGTAGGTGCTCCAACGTTCGAAAAAAAAGTCAAACACAAAAAAAAACTGTCTTGCACTTTTTTGTGTGAAAGTAAGAAGTATGTGAAGTTTTTTTGAATTTTAAACAATGAACTTAATTTCAAAAATAATTGTTATTGATTGATCGGTAAAAAGATATTTTTCAAAAAAAAAAGGAAAAATGATATACAGTTTCGTATTTGGGCATAACTCAACTTGCTCAATCAATCTGCTGCTCTTTTGAAAGTTTGATAACGCTCTTAACTATTCTTATGTTCATTTTTTAGGTTCTTCTGAATCCAAAATGTTACCAAAACTAGACCAAACACTAATAGATCCCAGAGACCATCTTTTCATCTTTTCAACTTCCTAATTTTTTTGCATATAAATTAAGAAAGAGCTGTTCATGAATTCATTGAATTCCACTTCAAAAATGTATTTTTATTTTTGCAATAGAGGTTCAGCTCAAACAATAATAGTTTGGAAATATACTGAATATTTTATAATAACAAGACTGGAACGATTTTCTCAGCTTTCAAAAACGTCGTATCGAATTCAGGAGAAGTGAATTTTTGACGAGATCCATGTCATTTAAAAGATTTTTAGAGGCTGATCAACATCCCGGTATTTATTTCTGCAAATAGTGATCCCTAATACGCAACTATCAGCTCTAAAGTTTGGAGGGTTCAAACGAGAAACCCTGTTAAACATTCATTTTGGGAACTAGGTTCTAGTTATAGGGTAATCAAGTATGAAAAACAACCCCATAATTTCCATTTTTTAACAGAAGCCTTGAATGAAACTGTACGTTTCTGAACTTGGAAGCCCCTTGGAAAAAATATTACCATGTGGTCACGTTTTTTTCGAAGTTATTCTTCTGACAAGTCAATTTTTTCTCGTTATGAAAAAAATGATGTTGTGCAGAATATACTGAAATTCTTCATTTTGATTTATCAAGAAGTTTTTAGGAAAAAAAGGTTCTCTAATATCCCATGGTTGTTAGCTTTTGATGTTTTTTCGAGAATTTTTTTGTTTTTTCAGTAAAAAAATTACTTCAATAGTAGATATTGTGCACTTGGTATCGCGAAACCCAAATACGGGATGTTGATCAGCATTTGAAAACTTTTCAATTTATATAGGTTTGAATTTGAATTATATAATCGTTTTTCTTGTTAGGTACATTTTTCATCTTTTGCAACACTTCTACTTATAAAACCATTAAAATTCTCACCTGCATACTTTTCAACTGATATTGAATAAACTTATCATGAGTGATGACTTCTGATCCATTCGAATCCAGCTTGATTCTCTGAAAATGTTCAAATTTTTAAAAAATATTTTTCATGCAAAAAAACTAACCTCCGAGAAGTGAATATCGAAATATCCCAAAACGGCCATCGACAATCCGACCACAATAATAATACATCCAAAAATGACCGCTCGACAAGCCGCCCAAACCGTCTGCAATTTCACCATTTTATTGAAACATTTCATAAATTTGCACTGGTTGTCAAGGTTACCCATCCATTTTTCAAAAATGCACTTACTCGTTTATTGGCCCGATAATAGGTGGAAAGTAGGAACTTTTTCATATTTTTCTTCGAATTTATACTATTATTGTTTTCACGCAACATTATGAGATACGAAACAATGTTTGTTTAGTAGGGAAATATCGTACAAATAGAACAAACGGAAGGAAGCAACGAATATATAGATATAGATAGATACAAAAAGAGCACCTTTTTATGTCTGGCTTCTCCTTTTTTTGTGCGGACATAATGGGCGGCCTCGGTTCTAATCACATTATGTATTTAGGAATGAGAAAAGTGTGAGAAAAAAAAAGAACATGGTTTTTGGCAAATGAGTACTACTAGTAAGTATACTCATAAAAAATACATTAACAAGGGGACAACGTCATAATTAGAAAAGAGCAGTGGTAGTGCGTTGGTTTTTCGAGCGAGAGGCCAGGGTTCGAACCCCACATTTGACAATTTATTTTTTTTAATACCGTTTCGAAAAAATCTAGTATTGTCAAATTTTATCTAATTCAATACGACAAAAAAAGTTTTTTGATTCAAAAAAAAAAAAAAAATTAACGACGGACAAAAGGTTCGAACCCGGGCCTCGTGCATAAAAAGCTAAAACGCTACCACTGCTTCACTCTCTCTCATAACAAGGCACAAGATAAATGCCGATATATTTTTGAAACATATTTTTTTCACGTTTTCACGTTTCTCAAACAATAATAATTCAACTCACCATTTTTTTCAGCAAAATAAATATTTTTTCTTGTCTCTCTCTATATCAAAAATAAATAATAGTTATTTGGTGGAAGAAATACAATTTTTTGTCTGAAGAACACTTGAAGCAAGAGAATCCTTGTTTTGTTTTTGGATTCTAATGAGGTTCTCAAAACGAGAAAAGCCTTTTTATGTTTTGGGTTGACAAAAATAAGAAGGATGAGCCTGTGAGAATAAGAATAAGAATAATGAAACATTGTATTTGAAATGCAATGAATTTTGGATAGAAGATAGAAGAAAGCAGAAAAATACATTGAGTACGAAAGTATCGATGGCAATGTTTTTTTTCTGATATGTTTTGTTAAAACTATATACATAACAACATGGAGTAGAAGCTTCAGGAAATGCTAAAAAAGTGTCAGTTTCCTTTAATTGTTTCTATAATGTCAATGATCAATTCAAGAAACATTCGGAGAAATTGCTTAAAAATCGTGTGCATTTGTGCGTCGAATGAGGCGTTTGTCAGCTACAGTATCTTTATGTTCTCTTTCTTCGGTGAAAATAGCATTTTTTTAATTTTTTTTGATATTTTAAAGGAGGACTGCGAGATAAATTCATGTTTCAGAAATAGTCACACCGAAAAAAACTGAAATTTAAGCAACGAGAGCACTAAACAAAGAAATCGAGAATATTTTGCTCACTCTGCTCAGTTGGTTATGTGCGCTCTATCGAGACCGTCTTTCCTTTTTTCTCTCTATTTTTAACACACACTCACAACTTTTCGTAATACTCGGTATGTGCAGATTAAAAAAAATTTACGACGCAATTTTGCTGTTCACTTTTGAACTTTAATTCCGTTCCGAACAGATAAAAAGCCTTACGAAAAAGATTAGAGCATTAGAGCACACTTGATTACGTTGTCTGGTTTTTTAGCTTTTTATTCACCGGTGAAAATGCACCTTGTTTCAGAAGAGACCGAAAGAAACAACGCAGAGAGTACAGCAAATCACTGCATTTTAGCTCAATGAAAACCGGGACAAATGAGAAAAAATGCCATAGGCAGTTAGAGAAAGCGAGATAGTATTCGTTTTTGAGAGAATTAGAAAGGTCTTGAAACGAAGAGACGCTCGGGAATTCAAAATTTCAAACCTCCCATTAAGCAGTAGAGCACGCTTGCTTCACTTCTCTATGTTAACTCTCTCGATTTTTCCCGTCTAAAATACAGTGAAATGCGCTCTGCTGCTTCACACAAAAGTTTGAATTTGAATACCCGGGACGATCTTCGCTACGAGACCATCTCCACTGTTTCTCTGACTGTCTGCGTCTATTTTTTTCGTTTGTCCCTTTGCGAAAAATCGGAATATTCGCTAGACTATGTATAGGATAACTTTTCCATCTGCGAAGATTTTCAGTATTTTCACTAAATTTCTCAGTCTGTTGAAAATAACATACTTCAACAACATAAAAAGCCGCCTTTTTTCGTTTTCCCAGTCTAATTTTTCTTATCAATTTTTTTATTCTCCTATTTTCTATTATTAATTGTGACACGTATGTTTTTCCTTTTTTTTAATTTGATTTTTAAACTGTGAACTTCTAAATAAAATATATAAATTTTCAAAAAAAGTTTTCAAAAGCCGTGTTTTTGTGTGTGAACAAGTTCACGCAAAATTGCACACATTTTTTAAAAACAAAATTCACAATAACAATATTTACCTTTTTATGTTGTTGTAATGAGTCAAAAACAGCCAACGCGATCGATTCATCCCCGCAACATTCTGCGAAATTCGTCGCCACTCGCGAATAAGAGCACTTTTTCTTCGCCATTTTTTATACGAAAAAATACAACAACACAGAAAGGCTTTTTTGTCGTTCGCTGACACCAATTTAATTAAAAGGCTCTCTAAGAGAATAAAATGAATAAATTTACACTTTTTTCAAGCAGTGTAAGAAGGAAAGCACTTCCGAACCGAATTTCCGGGCGGTTTGAAGTCAACTTAGAGCCAAAACAAAAATTAGTGCTAAATATACTTCAGGGAATTCTGAAAAAGGAAAAAAATAGGAAGAGAATCGAATTTGAGGCAAAGAAATGTGTCGATGATATATTTTTCTTTTAAATTGAAGAAACTCGACCGGAAAGATGTTCCATTGTCAATACTTTTTGGGCAGAAAAAAAAAGAAAAAAGTTTTGTTGCAACTGGGATTCGAACCCGCGATGGTCGCGCGAGAGGTCAAAAAGCTACCACTGCACCACTCATGTACATGTGCGTGTTGCATAGAAAAACACTCACCATTTCGAGGAAAAATAAGCAGTGCGAATGAAAAATACTTTTAATCCATGTTGGATTATTTTTGAACTTTTTTTTTTCGAAAATTCACAGAAAAAGGCTCACCTTGGCGTCCGCCTTTTTCTTGATAATAATTTTTGGTTTTTTCTTCTTCTCATCGTCACGTTTTTTGATCTGAGCTGCCAATAACCTGAAATTATTTATTTCTCCTTGAACTCCATGAATTATCCCTACCGATCTTGTGGCAACTGGTTCAAATCGGATAAATTGATTTTTCCGAGTCCTAAAGAGACTCCTCTTGCTGCCAACATCTGTAACAACAATTTGAAAATAAGAAAAAGAAGGGAAAATCGGTGTTTTTTAGAATGAATGTTGTGTTTTTTTTTCTGTGCGCACACAAAATAATTTAAAATTCAAATAATTAATGAAAACGAGAAAAGAGAGAGAGAAAATGGATAACTTTGTGTACAATTTGAAAGGAGATTTTTTATGAATTTGTATTTGTATTCAGAAAAAAAAGTACTTTTCTGACAATGAGTTTGTTTTTTCAATGAAATACTTTTCAGAGAATTAAAGACACACTCAACTTGTGAACATTTTCGTCAAGTTGTGTGTTTTGTGTGCAAAAAACGACTTTTGAAAAATAATTTTTTTTTCTCGGAAAATCGAATCCATTTTTTATTTGTTGAAATTTCCGTACTAAAGGATTTCGGGTATGGTAAACATTACTTTGATGTTGATTTTTCACCAGAAAAAACTGAACCTAGATTCTCACCTATTTTAGGCCCTAAATTGACTGACCAACATTTTGAGGAAATTTTCAGAAAAGGGGTATGAACTTTCTATAACTATAACAATAAACCCTACCAACGCTCAAAGCATTACAGAATTCTATATTAACATCTGGGCCACAGAATTTCGGACCTAAAATAGGTGAAAACTCATATTTAGTTTTTTGCTGAAGAAAAATGAAATCACCATGATGTTTACCATACTCCAAAACCGGTGCTATCGAATTTTGGAGTCGTTAGATTAATTTTTTTTTTAAATTCGAACTTTCTAGATGCCTTCAGATCTATTATCCCAATTTGTATTCTTTTTCAAGTTTTTCCAAATCACAAACAAAAATGGTTTCATTACGTTTTCTATTTCAAAGTTGGATATGTACTTTCCCGATTTAAAACCCAACATTAACTTTGTATTATTAATTCTGATTTTTATCTAGTTCTCCTCTTATCAAATTTATGTTGGAAAGCCCAGATGAAAATGTACTTGATTTTTTATTGAGACTTTTTCAGACACGAAAATTGTAACCAATAAAACATGTTTTATTGGAAACTAGAGCCAACATTGTTATTTTTCGTGGCACAAACCAAAACATGACATCATCATCTACTATTCACGATTTCAGTATACAGAGTTCACAAAAATTTGAAAGATTTTTTAACGTGAATTTTCGGGTTCAGAGAGATAAAACGGGAAAGCGGATTTTGTAAAGAAAATTTTAACAAGAGAAGTTCGTGAACTACTAGGTTCAACTTTTTCTTAAAGCAACACACTATGCTAAAATCGATACCAATAGAAATTAAAGCGAACCCAGTCAAAATGAGTATCCCAAAGTTTGAAATCACATTATTTTGAGCCATTTGAATTTTGTATGGAACTCTGCATTCAGCGCATGTTTAAAAAAAGTGATTGTTACAGAGAGAAAAATGTTCACGGGAAGAATAAAATAATTCAACTTTGTTTTTTAACTAGGACCTTTTTCTTATTCATTATAATCCATTTTTCTTCGGCCGGAAATTTTTATGAAAAAAAAAATGATCAGACTACACATGAAATCATGAAGGCACACATAATTGAAATTCATATGTTCGTGATTATCTTAGTGAATTTCTTATTTTTTGTCTTGATCAAGAAAGAACTCTGGTCCTTCGTAACTTTTTTCACAAAAATTTCCGGCGACTCAAAAAAAAGCATGATGTGCAAAAATTACTCGATCGTTTTTCCAAATTTTTCTCTGAAAAGTTCTTGAGCAAAAGAATACAGAACTCTCATTTTAGTTTCTTTAAATTGAAAAAGACTTACTCCCATCTTGTTGTTTTTTTTTGTTGCTCGATTTCTCACAAAACAAAGTAACAAGATAAAAAGAAAGAAAAGAGATAACCCATTTCATCTATTTTTATTTTATGTGAAAATCAATATCCGGGGAGAAGGACCTCCTTCTTTTTCAAGAACCCTCCAAAAAAAAACAGAACGAATCGAAATGTCAGAAAATAAAACACAGAAAACGAAACGAAAGCCAACTTTTTTTTATTTGTTAGACATTTGGGGGATTAGAGAAATAGAGGGAGAGAAATCGAATATACGGACCACAACTAACATGTTATGTGAAGAAGCATAGGAAATGAGCGTAGGAAAAAAGAACTAAAAGAATGGAAAAGGAGAAGAAGGAAAAAAAATGGACACAAAAAAGTAGACACTAATTTGTCCGCCTGCAACATGTAGATATATCCAGGTTCCGAGAGAATTTGCATGAGAATTTGAGGATAGATGATACTTTTTGCAGAGATTTGAGAAGCAAAATAACAAGAATTTATAGAAACGTGTTCAGGTAGCACGTTCCATAGTTCATCAGTCTCACAAGGAAAAGTTGTCAAAAAAATATGAAGCTCATGACCTATATTATTCGATAGATTTTTGAACGCTGATCAACATCTACTTGTTCATTTATGCAATACTAGATTCTTAATACTGGAACTTCAGCTCGAAAATTAGTATTGAGAAAATTAGAAACGTCCCATTACAAAACGAGAAAAATAGACGCAGACAGTCAGAGAGAAAACAGATTTGGTTTTTGAGAGAGAGAGAGTTTAAAATGCTCTTGCAGTGGAAGTTACCCGTGAAATTAAAATTTAGCATTTTTCACGTGAAGAAGTAGAACGCATTTGCTATAATCTCTGAACCATAGAACTTTTATTTTCCATTTATTTTTTTTGCAATAAAAAAGGGACCATTGCTGAAAGTACTGTCATTCTTCATTTTATTGCAAAATTGAAATTTTAGAAATTTAAAGAAAGAAAAGTTATCCTATCGTCTAGCTCAATATCCCATATTTGTCAGTTTTTCATGGATTTTCGAGAATTTTTTGTATTTTCAGTGTAAAATTCAAGGCTGAAAATTGTGTACTAGGAATCGTGATTTGCAAAATGAAAACGGGATATTGATCAGCGTAATCTTTATGCCATTCTAATTCTTTCACCTAAAATCCTTAAAAATTGGCATTTTGCATTTAATTGTTCAATTTTGGGGAAATAGTTTAAAAAATTTTTCACTCCAAAAATTGACGCCTTAATTTTTAATTTACACGTTGAAAATGTTCATTACACTTCGTTTATAAAATGAGGGATTAGATTTGGACAATTTCAAGCCGAATAGTCCACACTATTCGGCTTGAAATTGTCCAAATCTAATACACACATAATGTCCAAACATGAACGAAACGAGAAATTTTTTTTCAAGAATGGACTTTATATAAATATCATGTATGAAAAATTTGAGTGAGAATCCGAGCGAAAATCAGGGAGATGGCTTTCCGAGTAACTAAAATGTTGATAAAAATCCATGAAATTCAAAAGTTCACAAAAAAATGTTCCCAGCTAATCTAAACATATGTCGTTTTGAGAAAAAAAAGAGCAAAGAAAAGAACAATCATCATCTATATTTTTGAAACTGTGAAAAAAATTTTCGGATCCAGTTTTATTCACAACCTTCAAGCTAATATATTTTCTAGTCCAAAAAAACGATAAAAACTGAAGACATAAATATTTGGCTCGTCCGGAGGAAATGAAAAATGTGAGACCAAAAATGAAAACATCATTTTATTGCTGTGACTAGAAATGTGACTTTTGAAGATCAAGAAAAAGTACATTGTTAAAAAATGCATGAAAAATTCTCATCTGTAGATCATAACTTAACTTTATTTTATGATATTTTTGAGCCAAAACAATCAAGAGACGTAAATTGTTTTTTTTACTTTATTGGAGGGCGGAGCCTCGTATTTTCCCGCGAATTTTTTGAATTTCAAAATTTTAAATTTCACACTCACTTGCGTCGTCGTTCTTCCAAGCAACATTTTTAGTCAATATGCCTATGCAGAAACAAAAACGGCGACGAAAGTTGCAGCGAATAATCAGATTTGCTATGCTCCCGACAAAAAAACAACAAAAATATGATTTATTATGTTCATAAATTCGTGTGTAACAAAATCATAAAGTGGAAATTTTCGTCGGAATATTTTTTTATTGTTTTATGAATGATTTTTGAAGATTGAAAGAGGACTGCGATATAAATTCATGTTTCAATTAAATGAAGGTTCATATCAAAGTGAAAATAAGTGTGCTGATTGTGAGCAAAAAATCGGAAAATTTAGCTACAAAAGTACCTGAAAATTTCACCACACAGGACCACAATTTCAATATTATTCTCTGGGAGAATTTCAAAAAAAATTTCAACAACATTCAAAAAAGAGAAGGAGAAGCCGACAAGAAGAAGGAGAAGCCGACAAAGCCAGAGAAGGAGCTGAGCAAGAAGAAGAAGTTGGAGCCCAAAGAGAAGAAGGAGACGCTGAAGCCGGAGCTGGAGAAGCCGAAGTAGGTGGAGAAGCCCAGGAGAGAGCTCATGGGGCCAAACGACCATCCTCCGAAGATATTTCGGAAATGGTCGTTCCAAAGAAGGTGAGTTTTTCACGAGTTTTGTGCCAAAAATCAGATTTTTTGACCGAAAATTCATTGAAATACGGATTTTTATAGTCCTAAAGTCCTAAATTCTGAACTGAGAGAATTTGAAGATTTGAAAAATACAAAATTAGACTCTACAGTAACCAGACTTTGAATTTTGCACCTGAAAATCTAGAAAAAATTATCAAAAATGTTATTTGGAAGCCTGAACTTCAATTTTTCGTGCCAAAAATCGTGAATTCGAAGCCCGATTCAAATGTAGAAATTTAGAAACTTCAACAAATATCTCAATATTCTGAAAAAGATCAAAGTTCTTCTCGCATTTCTGAAACTGGCATTTTCAGTAAAAATCTGATTTTCATTGAAACCATAAAAATTTGCTTTTTTCCAGGCGGCAGTAGGAACTGTGGAGAAAGATGTGAAGGATTGGTTGGTCAGCTTGCTGCAGGATGTCGAGGACATGGTTGACGGACCAATTCTATGAAATTTTTATCTAATTTTCTCGATTTTGACTCTAGAATTCTGGAATTTGAAGAAAAAGCTGATAAATTATCAAATTTGAAGAAAAAAAACTGAAATTTTCTCAAATTTGACTCCAGAATTCTGGAATTTGAAGACCAAAAAAGCTGAAAAAAGGCCTCTAACCTGCAAAAATAACAAAATTATGTTTACAGGAGGTGCAGTGCTTTGTAGAGAGCAATCGAATCGATGAAGAAGTGATGTCGGAAGCTGACCGTACGATCGATTTGCCCGATTGGATGTTTGGGGATATGATGTTTAGCGATGATGGAGAGGAGATGGAGTTGGTCGAGGAGGTTATCCTCCCAGTCCTCCTCCCATCCCAATATCCCGTTCCGGACTGCGAGCCACCTGCCAACCGGATGATGTTGTTCGTGAGCCGCCGCTTCGAATTCCGCGGACTCATGAATCGATCGGCCTTCATGCGGACCATCGAAGAGGAAGTGGTTGAGGTGATGTTCGCCACTCCTCTTGTACTCCAAGGTCCGATGGAAGTTGCGATTCGAGTCGCTTTTGCGCCACCAGCACCGAAGCCCGAAGACATCTTCTACGATTGTCTGGATATGTTCGAGGAGAAGGAGGAGGAGGTGTTTTATGATGCGTTGCAGATGTTTGATGAAGAAGAGAGAATGCCGATGGTGGATTTGGATCAGGTTATGGAGGAGATTGATGAGCAAAGGGGGCAGAACGAGCCGGAAGTTATGGAAGTGGAGCAAGATGAAGAGGAAGATGAGGATGATGAAGAGGAAGAGGAGGAAGAAGAAGAGGATGATTCGGATGAAGAGGAGGAAGACGAGGATGATGATCCACAGGCCGAGCTCCACGCCTTGATCCAGGACGGCTTGGATCGGATTGTTCAAAATCCCGGCCTCCCGAACGCGCTCGAAATCTGCAATCTTCTGGGCCGCCACAAGAACAGCTTGCGAAGATTCGAAAGGAACGGGGCAGCTCCCGCTGAATTGATGGTTCTGTATAACCAGATCGCGGCGTTGTATTTGTTACAATTGAAAAAATATCGAAAACCGCCCGAAAAATGCTCTTTCGCACGAAAAACCTGAAAACCCTGAAAATCCGAAAAAAAAATTCAGTTATCCGAGAGAAATACACAGGCAGTTCGATAGAGCAGACTTGTCTGCTTCATTGAAATATTTTAATTTTTATCTCCAATACTTTCCGATAAAAATAGCATCAAACATACGTAGAGTTAGAGAGAGAGAGCGTTTATTGACTGTGTTTAAGTGAAAAGTTCAGAGAGAGAGCGTTTATTGACTGTGTTTAAGTGAACATAACAATGGTGTGTGGGTTTGGGTTTGTGCGCGAGCGCACAAACCATGTAAGGGTTAATAAAACAAACAGGGTAAAAGGTGATATGTATATATGGCGAGAAACGTGCAATAGATAGGGGCAAAAAATAATAGACATGAATTATTATGTGACAAGAATAGAGGAGACCGGCGATTTGGCAGCATAGTTGGTGGAGAAGGAAAGATCGTTGGTGGAGATGGGGATATCGTTGGTGAGTGTTATGCTAGCATTGGAATGTCTTTGACGTAGGCGTTGAAGGCGGATTCTGTCGACCAGCGTCCAAACTTCTGGACTTTCCAGCTGTCCAAGCCCTTCTCCAACGCACATGAAGCTCCGCCGCCTCTCCAGGAGTGTGTGGTGTACTTTGCATCGGCCAATCCAATCTGTTGCCAACGCTCTGTAAAACACTTGCTGGTTGCATCATAGGATAAGGGATCCCCCGTGTTCAAGTTTGGGAACAACATTTTGGTGTCGAGACACTGGGCTTTTTTCAACCATTTGAGCATAATCGAAGTTTCAATTTCATTAAGATTCGCCGATCTGTCTACTCCTACACCTAACTGATCGGTCTTAGATCTTTTTATTTTTAAGGAAAGTTTCCCGTTCGTGAGGGCAAAGTCCGATTTTTCGATGTTGATGGCTTCGCTGCATCTCAGGAACAGGTTAAACATTACTATGCCCATGGAAGAAGTACGAAGATCTTTGGGCGAATCCGAGTTAAAGCTTAGAAAAGTCTTATAGTGATCTAGAGAGACCTTTTTTCTCGAAATGACTGGGGATTTGGATCTCGAAGCACTATCTAACACTGCTTTGAGTGCCGATTTGTAACTAGAAGGAATATCGCCTAGAAAATACCGAAGAGCGGGATTGTCAGTTATGGCCGTTTTGGCTTTTCCCTG